>JAOSBN010000177.1:172805-197526 GCA_027563595.1 Erythroxylum suave
AGATGTTGACGTTATTGCAATAATAGTGGGAGGGAGACCCGCTGTATGACATGATTCGCAACCCTTTTACTACATAGCATTCAGGATGCTGGTGCTTAATTCTTACTGCATGTTATGCAAACAAGGAACTTTCATACATTGAATTTATCTTATGGAGAAGAAGATATAGATTAAACATTTGTTTGGTGTATTTCCTTTCTTTTGTTGCTTTTGATCTTTTTTGTATTGTTGATAGATGAGAACTTCTAGACTAACTTATTCTTCCTATGAAGGCGACGATAGTTACCATTTTGTACCAAATACAAAGTTACCATGCTTTTCCATTTTAACTGAGTATGAGTTACTATGTCATGCAGACAAGAAATGCTTTATCTGGCACGTACTCAGCTCCACAAAGATCTGCAAGTTCAACAGCTCTTTTGATTGGTGACCCTACTGCCACTCGTGATAAGGCTGGCAATCTTGTTCTTCCTAGAGATGATGTCATGAAATTGAGAGATCGTCTAAGAAATGAAGAATTAATTGTAGGGTCATTCTTTAGCAGAATGAGATACAGGAAATTTCGCCTTGAATCAGCCAATGATGTTGATCACAGAAGAGAAATGTGTGCTCATGCACGAATTTTGGCTTTGGAAGAGGCAATAGATACATAATGGGTATATATGTGGGATAGATTTGGTGGGTATTTGCTTCTCCTGCTTGGCTTGATTGCTAAAGCGGAAAGAGTACAGGTAAATAATCTTCTTATGCACTTGGGCATACTTCTACATATCTTACTTCATGTAATTGTAATGTGAATTTCTACTTTGGCAGGATGAAGTACGCTTGAGGCTTTTTCTTGATAGCATAGGCTTTTCTGACTTAAGTGCCAAGAAAATAAAAAGATGGATGCCGGAGGACCGTAGACAATTTGAAATTATACAAGATAGGTGGTTACTTTGTTCCACTGTTGTTATAGCCTGTAAATAATGAATAAAAAATATATAATGCAGAATCTTTTTCTTTGCTTGTCTTAATTTCCTGAAAATTTTTGTAGTTATCTGAGAGAGAAGGAAATGGAAGAAGAGATTTTAATGCAGAGGCGTGAGGAGGAGGGGAGAGGTAAAGAAAGAAGGAAGGCTCTTTTGGAGAAGGAAGAACGTAAGTGGAAGGAAATCGAAGCTTCTCTTATTTCCTCGATTCCTAATGCTGGTGGCAGGGAGGCAGCAGCCATGGCAGCTGCTGTGCGAGCAGTAGGAGGGGATTCTGTCTTGAGTGATTCTTTTGCACGGGAGAGGGTTTCTAACATTGCCCGTAGGATACGGTCAGTTCAATTAGCTCGTCGAGCACATCAGGTTGGTTTGCATATAAGTAGGCTTATTGTATCTGGTTACTTGTTTGAAAGATAATATGGGTGTTGGTGATATAAGTTTCTAGGTTGATTCTTAAGTTCTTCTTATTGTGTCATGATGGCAATGTAGCATCTGATTAACTGATAGGTGACATAGTGAAGGTAAATAGTAGAAGTTATGATCAGCTTTATGAAGTATTAGGATCTTCAAGTGCGATTTGAATAGTTTGAGTTTTCTTTAACATGCTCAGAGTGGCCATACTAGTTCTTCAGTCACAAATTGATATGGGTGGAGCTGCAGATTGAATTTCATTATAAGCCTTCTAATCTTAATATCAATGCAGACAGGAATTGCAGGTGCTATATGTATCCTTGATGATGAACCATCAACTACTGGCAGACTTTTTGGTGAGATTGACCCCATTGCATGTCAAAGTAGAAAGGTCAGCTTTTCCATTGCAGTGATGATCCAGCCTGAGTCTGGTCCAGTTTGCCTCTTAGGCACTGAATATCAGAAGAAAGAGTGTTGGGAGATTCTGGTAGCTGGGGCTGAGCAAGGTATTGAGGCAGGACAAGTTGGACTAAGATTGATTACTAAAGGTGATAGGCAGACTACTGTTGCAAAGGAGTGGAGTATCAGTGCGACCAGTATTGCAGATGGAAGGTGTGAAAATCTAAATGTGGCAACTGTCTTAGATCAGGACACTTGTTTGGTGCTGTCTTTCCCTTATTTTGTGTTCCTTGTTGCTGTAGTTGTTTTCATCAGGTTAGGAAGGCTTGTGTGTGGTTTTATTTATCATTTCTTTGATATGCAGCCATCTTATTGTATCTAATTCGAGATTTTGCAAAAATTTTACAGGTGGCATATGGTGACAATGACAATTGATGCTGATTTGGGTGAGGCTACTTGCTACTTGGATGGTGGCTTTGATGGCTACCAAACTGGGTTGCCTTTGTCTGTGGGCAATAGCATTTGGGAACAAGGGACAGAAATTTGGATTGGTGTTCGACCGCCAATAGACATGGATGCATTTGGGAGGTCAGACAGTGAGGGGGCTGAGTCCAAGATGCATATGATGGATGTTTTCCTATGGGGAAGGTGCTTAACTGAAGATGAAGTTGCTTCTCTTCACACTGCTGTAGGCTCAACTGATCTTGGTATGGTCGACTTACCTGAAGATAATTGGCAGTGGGCAGATTCACCACCCAGAGTATGTGCCTTCAAAAGATATAGTACTTCTCAGCAGTGGTTTAACTTAAGCTGAAGCAATATTCTAATTTATTATGCGTTTGAAGCCCTTTTACCGATCACCATTTATGTGCTTTGCTCAGGTTGATGAATGGGACAGTGATCCGGCAGATGTGGATCTATATGATAGAGATGATGTGGATTGGGATGGCCAATATTCAAGTGGGAGGAAAAGGAGGTCATATCGTGAAGGAGTAGTGATTGATGTAGATTCATTTGCCAGGAGGTTCAGGAAACCCAGGATTGAAACACAAGAAGAGATCAACCAGCGAATGCTTTCAGTTGAAGTCGCTGTCAAAGAGGCTTTAACTGCTAGAGGGGAAACACATTTCACTGATCAGGAGTTCCCTCCTGATGACCAATCATTATTTATAGATCCGGAAAATCCCCCATCAAAGTTGCAGGTATATCATCCCAGTTATATAAAGTTGCTTATTGTATCCTATTCATAATCGATACCTTATCTTGGGTTTCCATCTTAGGTTGTCTCTGACTGGATGAGGCCTGCTGATATAGCTAAGGAAAGCTGTCCAGATTCCCACCCATGTTTGTTCTCTGGGACTGCAAACCCTTCTGATGTTTGTCAGGTACTTTCATATTCGTGAGTATAGCATAGAAAGTCTCCACAGTTCATTTGCCTGGTTCTGATCTATTTAAAATCTTATTTAAACTTAACAGTTGACTCAAGTTTCTAACTAGTGTCATAACGATCCATGTAATAGGGTCGTTTAGGTGATTGTTGGTTTTTAAGTGCTGTTGCTGTTTTAGCGGAGGTATCATCCATATCAGAGGTTATTATCTCTCCAGAATATAATGAGGAAGGAATCTACACTGTTCGCTTCTGTATTCAGGTAATTATCTCAGCATTTCCTCTAGTGTATTCTGATATTTGACTCCTCAAATTATCTAACTATATGACGACCAACACAAAAGCAGTATTTCATGGCATGTCAGATGGAAAAATTGGATCTCTCGTACTGAAAAGAATCTAATGTGTAGTTTGGTGTAAAAGTTTCGTATTACTTGTAAAGGAAGATATCAAGCATCTCCTGCTAGGATAATTGGACAATGCCTCTAGAACTTTGATGCAAGAGCTTGCTTGATCTGAGATATCTTGGGGGTACAAATTATTCCTCTAGGGCAATTTAATGTGCTTCAGTTTGAGTCTGAGTTGCTAATTATTTTCTTTTTGCTATTTTTTTTCTCTCAAGTTCCTACAGAAACTGAGTTTCTGAAGGGAATTAACTATTTCTTATCTCTTCCTCCAAGAAAAATTCTGATGCATATAATTTGGATTGGTCAGAATTTGCACTAAATATCTTTTGGATTTCTTCTTTAGAAAGCTAGTTGACATTCCCAGTTAATCTGAATCTACTAATAAATGTACTCTCTGATCTATTCTTGTTAATAGGGTGATTGGGTCCCAGTTGTTGTGGATGATTGGATTCCATGTGAATCACCTGGTAGACCTGCATTTGCTACGAGTAGGAAGGCTAATGAACTGTGGGTTTCGATATTGGAGAAAGCATATGCAAAGTTGCATGGATCTTACGAGGCATTGGAAGGCGGGCTTGTTCAGGATGCTCTTGTGGACCTAACTGGGGGTGCTGGAGAGGAGATTGACATGAGAAGTTCTCAGGCTCAGATTGATCTTGCAAGTGGTAGGCTCTGGTCGCAATTATTACGTTTTAAACAGGAGGGCTTTCTACTTGGTGCTGGAAGTCCATCAGGTTCTGATGTGCACATTTCTTCTAGTGGAATTGTTCAAGGCCATGCTTACTCCTTGCTACAGGTACCATTTCCATGTCATTCTCAGTCACACATTTGAATGACGTATCTCCAAGGAAGTTTTCATTTTTTGGAACTATCTTTCAGGTAAGGGAGGTGGATGGCCATAAGCTTGTGCAGATTCGGAATCCATGGGCTAATGAAGTAGAATGGAATGGTCCTTGGTCTGACTCATCACCTGAATGGACTGATAGAATGAAGCATAAGCTCAAACATGTTCCACAGGTATTATTCTACTGTACAGTGTATTCATCTCTATAAATCTTTTTGTTTGCCCCCCTCGATTGGCTATAAAGTTGACGGGCATGGTCTTCATTTACTGTTTGCTGAAGAAAGCATGATTATTTAAATTACTTTACTTCCAGTTGGTCACTTTTCTGAGCTTGTTGTGTTGAACAGTCCAAAAATGGTATATTCTGGATGTCCTGGCAAGACTTTCAGATCCACTTCCGCTCAATATACGTATGTCGTGTTTACCCTTCTGAGATGCGCTATTCTGTCCATGGACAATGGAGAGGCTATAGTGCTGGTGGATGCCAAGATTATGCTTCTTGGAATCAAAATCCACAGTTTCGGCTGAGGGCCACTGGTGCAGATGCATCCTTACCCATTCATGTGTTCATCACCTTAACTCAGGTCAGTATACTTGAGCAGCGCACTATACAATCAGAATTCCCTTTTTCTTCTTGAATTTGTGAACTTATCCAGCATTTGGTTTTCAGGGGGTGAGCTTCTCGAGAACTGCAGCTGGGTTTAGAAATTACCAATCCAGTCATGATTCAATGATGTTCTACATTGGGATGAGGATACTCAAAACACGTGGGCGTCGTGCTTCTTACAATATTTATCTTCACGAATCAGTTGGTGGGACAGATTATGTTAATTCTCGAGAAATATCTTGTGAAATGGTTTTGGATCCTGATCCTAAAGGGTACACAATTGTGCCTACAACTATACATCCTGGAGAAGAAGCACCATTTGTTCTCTCAGTTTTCACCAAAGCATCAATTACCCTGGAATCTTTATGACATGCAATGGCTGTTCTACGTTTTTGTCCATTGTGGTGAGAGCATTTGTGCCAGTTTTGGTGTCTGTTTGGGTTTTCCATGGGATCTCATGCGTTAACCTCGGCGCGGCTGCTTGACTCATGAATCAGAGTGCAGAATGATGAGGTAAATTCTATGCTGTAAGTACTTCTCGATATTTACAGAATGTCTGTTCATCATCTTAGCTTCATTTCTTGTGAATGGATAGTCTTTTCCCTCTAAATCTGAACATTTATACGTATCTTTCAGTTAGAACCATATCTCCATGGCTAATATGATTGTTCAGTTAATTTTTAATGGCAACTTAACCCATCTGCTATACTACAACCTTTTATATGTTCTACAATAATCATTCCTAGAATGACTCCTTCAAACTAAAGTTTTCTTTTGGTGAATGCTTATATTGGATGAGCATTTGAAAAATTGAACTGATTGCTTAATTGGGCTCACGCGTTATCAGAAAGAAAATTAGAGATGTGAGAATTCATGGTTTGAGATTAAAAAAGGGTTTGACAGAAGTTTTAAAATTTTGCAGGCTGGCCTTAATGTGGATCCCTGTCGCTAAGATGGCCTGTATGCAAGCAAACTGACATAGATGCTTTCATAATGTGTTTATTTTGTGCAAGCAGCACTGCTATGTGGATGAAGATTTATTTTCTTTGTACTTGAAAGCTACAAATAGTTAGAAAGTTTTTCTCCAGCGTGGTGGCTGCCTCGGGCTTGCGTTGTTTTCTGCCTGCCGGCATCGGAATTGGTTATCAGGGTGGTGAATTATACATCTGTGGGTATTGCAACTTTTAACATTATAGGTCTAATTATGTAAATGAGTTTGAGAAAGTAAAGGTAGAAAGGAAATAGGTAAATAATTACTAACACTAATTCCAGGGAAGATACTACTAAAAAGCATTGTAGCTGGAGATGGTTTCAGCCGCAGTTTTGATGTGCTTTCTGATCTGAACTATCTGTCACCTCACTTGTACAAAGAAATGTTTATTTTGCAATATCAGCATTTTTTGCATTCTTAGTTGTTTCTCACTTTTATTTATTTTCAACTCTCCAGATACATGGTTGATGATTTCTTGTATCCTGAACCATCTTGGAAAATCTAGTGGCAGGAACGACAAGGCCCCATCTCTAGATAAATGTTTTTAGAATGAATCATTTTATTCTTATATTATCTTCATCAGACAAACTCAAAAAACCCGGCTGTCACAAGGATAATCTGTAGGTTCTTGTGACCACATTGTCTGCCTCTTTATCATAAAAGAATAACAGCCGTGTGAAAGCGTAGAAAGAAGCATATGTTGCGGTTTTGCGTGGCAAGTTTTCCAAGCAGAGTGCCCTTATTTTCTGCTGTATCTGTTGAGTTATGGAAGATAATGAGCTCCTTTGTGTCAAGTAAAATATATGCATCAGAATCATCTTCAGATATTTGAAGTTCCAAGGATGGACAAGACTCGTGAAATGAAAAGTAAAAGCAAAAGCAAAGAATCAAAAAAAGCACAAGAAAAGCATTCGATATATTGCAGAGCATCTAATGAAAGTTTTATAGCACTTTTACCCTCAAAAAGTATTTGATAGTATATATCTAAGACAATTGCTTCAGTAGTGGAAAACCACACAAACTCCAACTGGAGAGGACCAAATTCTGTCTTCATTCTTCTCTTCCTCTCCTAAATATCAAAAATTAACATCTTTCATTTCTTCTACTGGATCTGTCATTCTGAATCACTTTCCATGCTTCCCATTGCCTTCAATCCTCTGGGTCTCTGCATCAACTAGCACACAAATCAAAATGAGAAGTGAAGAAAACACCAATTCTGCATATGTCAAGTAACTTATCAACGTGTAATTGAACAACACAACAAATTAAACAATCTCCATGGCTATATACAATTCTTGGCACCTTCTTAGAAGTCTTTTTCTCCCTAACTTCATATCTCTCTTGACATAAATCTGATAGCCATGCACCTGGACTAACTAACTGCAAGCACAAAACAAATCCTAAGCGAACATTAACAGATGGCTACGTATGTAAAAGTGAAGATAAAGAACTTTCCCAGAAAGACATTCACGACACTTACAAGTATAGTTTTTTGGATCATCTTGGCTCTTTTTTTAGGTCTTTGGGGAGGCTTGCATCCTTTCATGGCCATGAAATCCTCTTCCTTTTCTTTATTAGACAATGTTATAAATAATCTAGGCCAAAAAAGTGCTTTATCTTCCTTCATATTATCCATCAAAACCTTGGCACCATCTTCCAATCCCAATGATCCCCGTGTGGCATAGTATCGATCTTCCTTCTCCGGTGACAGCACTGATGGTTTCCTATTGTTCAATGCCAAATCAGAGTTCCTAAATTCAAACAGAAACGGAAAATAAAATTAATACTTACTCGAACTTTACGCCTTGATTTGGAGAAGCAATGAATCTAGAGCAAGATAAGAATAAAGAAAGTTTTTGATCTAAGAATCAGCACTTCAACATCAAAAATTTCTCAAACTTCCCATGATGTGTAGCATCAATAAGCCAAGTTATACAGCATCCTTCCCTTCTTACCAAACAAAAATCAGAAAATCACATGTGGTTTTGATCTAAGAATCAGGCACTTCAACATCAAAAAATTCTCGAACTTCCCATAGTGTGTAGCATCAATAAGCCAAGTTATACAGCTTCCTTCTCTTCTTACCAAACAAAAATCAGAAAATCACATGTCATGTATGTCTAAAAAATGTGTCAAAAAGAAAAACCTGTTATAATGTCTTCAATAGTTACGACTGAATAACAGGGACTCCAAAGGAAGACATCTAATATCTAATCTTCAATAGAACGAATACCAGACATTCTCGAAATGCAAAGAAGTTTGTAGAAAGGGTTTTTAGCATCCTTACTTGGTATGGAGAAAAGAAGATTCCTTTTCACTCATAATAACACGAGATGTGAGCCTCTTCTTAGGCAGAGAATCAGCTGGCTTAGATTTGTTGGCCAAGTTCTGATCTTTTTTCACTTTCACACATCTAAGCCTCTTTTTAGTACCCCATTTTAACACAAAATCGGTATCCGCTGCTCTTTGTGTCTTCTTATCCTTCTCCATTGTCCCTTCCCCCTGCAAGTCTCTAAACTAAGTTAGGAATACAATACTATTACTTTTACTCAAAATTAACAGAAAAACTGATTTTCAGAGGAAATTCTCATTTATAAGCTCAGGTTTTAATCATATGGATCAACAGGAAAAAGGAAGATACACAAAAAGGAGATGCTTGAATGTGTGAGATAGCAGGCCAATTTCCTAAAAGTAAAATCTCAACCCAAGATCTAGGGTCGATGGAAAAGAGTTTTTGCAATATTATCTTCCATCATCCTGCACTTCGAAATAACATCAAGCCGAAGATATCAATCAAGTCCGATTCCCGGCTTGTTGCTTGGAACTTGGAGACTAATAGACCAAGACAGAATTTTTAATGCATTTCTCAGAACTCATTTTTCATTACAATTATTCAACAAATAATAGAATTATATAGAGAGAGAGAGAGACAGAGATTTTACAAAGAGAAGACTTGATCACATTACGGTGGGGGCAGCAGAGCAGTAGCAACAGCAGCAGAAATTGGAGAGATTTGTTTGGTCTGGAAGAAAATGATAAATTTCCTAAGAAAATGGGGGATTGCAAAGATCAGCTCTGACAGATTTCTGAGTGGGTTAGAGTTTTTCAGTTTGGTGGCTTACAAGTCCAAAAGATCGGACCTTTTTCCTGTTATCTTCACCTGAACTCTCTCAGGTCATTTATATTTCTTTTCACCTTTGTCTTCAAATTACGCAGTTTTTAATATTTGGGTAGTTTAGACATTTAATATTGGCCATCCGATGTGAAACTGACGGTCAGATGCATTTCCCTCCAACTGGGGTGGCTTTTTTCCTTCAATATAGGATTGGATTAGGTCATCTGGAGCACGTGATGGGCATCAAGCACGTGACTTTGTGTCTCATCGTCTTCTCCTTCAAGTGGAAGTCCAAGAACTAGAAGGATTTGCTACAACTCTAGATGTGAAGATTGGAGGCTTCTGAGGTTTGGTGGAGTTTAACGATCCCATCTTTAAGGACTGTAGACCTAATCTTCAGATCAGGACTTGAAGTTCTCTGCGTTTGCAGCAATGAAGATTTCACAATCTTGAGCAGAGCACTAATGATCATGATTTGAAGTTTCTCCTCGATAGGTGTTAACTGCAAGTTACATGGGCCCTTCAAATCCATACTGTTATTGCACAATATAGCTGAAGGGAAGCTCTACATAATCTGAAAAGTAATTGGTTGTTGTTAGGAACTTTATTCTTGGAGATGGAGGAATTGATTCCTTGAAATGAAACAAAGAAGATAAAGGGCTACAAAGAAGAATCTTTCTTTCATTTTCTTTTCCTTTTCTTGGAGGAGTGAAAGTATGAGACTTTCAGAATTTTGCAACAGTTATGAGCCTCTTGACCAGAAGAACAGCACTTTTGCTTTTCATTCCAACTGCTTTTGGTCAGTTTCTTGAATCTTAAGCCCATGTTCTATTGCATGTCCCTATGGCTGAGCAATTCCATTTGCTTGTAGAAAGTATTTAATTTTGTCATTTAGGAAAGCAACCGTTTTTTTTAATGGGAAGAGTTGGTAAACTGTTGTTGGTCTTCTTCAACTTAGCGATCACGACTCTGTGTGTGTACATGTTAAATGAATGTTTCTGTCTATTTCAACTGTCCTGATTAAACAAATCTAGACCCATATCGAGACCCATATCTTCTTTTGGCCTGCTTCTCTTTTTAGGGACCTATCACCTTTGCCTAAAGTCTCACCAAAGCTCTTACTTTGTTGCACACTGAGACGCAAAACTTCTTGACTTGTTCAAAAGTCTCCCACAACCCAACGTTCAAGTTGTTATAGAAAAGCAATGCTTATCATTGGTTTAAATTCTTGATGTCCATAGACATTGGCCCACTTGATTCATTTACAAGAGGTCAAGAGCAATAATTTTGTCCTGAGCAATGATTACTTTTTTCAATATTTGAATTGGAAGCTACATGGGGTTTGTTGTGTACTTGTCTTTGTTGATTCCCTTTCATTTGATGGTCTACCCAACCAAGCTGGTTTTATCATTCCTGCAATTTGGGTTCATACTTCATCAACTCTGTCCAATCTTGATGTATTTGTCTGGTATGAACATTGTACCATCATCCTTATGGTTCCAATGTTTAATGATTCGTTGTTCACAACTATCGGACTTATGTCGAGAGGATCTCATAAACTTACAAAGACAGAAAAGACACTTATTTCTGAACTAGTTCAAGAAAATATGAGGCTTTTTCAAACTTTATACAGGTTGTGTAATGACAGTTTCATATCACATCTTCAAACTGGTAACTAATTGAAAATATCTTCGTGTTAAAGAGGACCATGATATCTGGAAAATTTAGTTACCATATGTTTTGAGTTTGATTTGGATGTAGATCTACTCAACAACTAGTTAGGTAGAGCTTATGTACTGTTCTGATGTTTGGTAACAGTGCAGAATATGCATGCTCCAACATTGAGAAATCTGACCCTGATGCCAACTCAAGCTGTTCCTTACTACAGTATGATCATCATCTTATTATTCGGCGGACCGGCACGCCAGATTCATTTACCAGAAAACTTAACTAGCTGCAGATTTCAATGTACGTTCACATTGAATTTTCGAGAAACAGCATGGAAGCTTCATTGTGATTAGTTGTGCCTTGGTAGATAGTCCCTTTCACAGTATTTCAGTCTATAGATTTCTTTATTTGGATGCAGCAGCAAAGTTAGACTATTTGCTGCTCAAAGTTAGGCTTCCATATACGCTCCTAAGACAAAAGATTTATGAATTTATCAGTAAACTTGTATCTGATTGAGGAAATTTTGGCTTTACCAGTCTGATTCTGAGCTCAGACTTTCAACATTTACCAATCTTCTACATATTCAAAATGCTTCTGCTACTGTCAAAAGCTAAAAACCAATGATTTTTTTAGCTTCTGTTTCTGATTTCCTATAATTATGGAGTTTCATGTATCAAGAGATTCCAATAATTCAGGTCCTAGCAATCAATCCATGTGTATCCAGCACATGTTAGGTTAAGGTTAAGATTTCACAATCAATAAAAACAATAATAGCTATCATTAACATGATCATCATAGCACAGCTCATCTCTCTCAAATTCTGTATCTAACCAGTTAATGGAAATGGGAGAACTTTATTAAACAAAGAATACTAAAAAACGTCAAAGGTACAAACTTTCTTATATTTTAAATAATTTTGGAAAAAACTTCTATTAAAAATTAATAGCAATACAATTTTTAAACTTGGTCTGAAGGGATTGAATCCAACTCCATTGAATCCCACTAATTCAATCCGACTCCATAGAAAATTGCAGAGAAGTATAACTGTATAAGCTTCCAAAATAGTAGCCGGTAGGTGAGACAGACAGCAAGAGGTGGGGCCCACAAGCCAGCTGTATGGTAAACACTTGTCGTTGCCACCCTGCAATAACCCCTCGGCAACGTTCATATTAACTTCAAAAAAAAAAACCAAACTTTCTCTCTCTAAAAAGACTCCATTTTTAACTTTTAAGCTGTCTCGTTATCTTTTCATTTCTTTTAACCTTGCTTCATTTCTTTTAACCTTGCTTCCTCTTATATATACCCACCTCCCATAAGGTCTCAAGTCATTGCCTTCTCTCTCATATTCACCACCTAAAGAGCTCATCTTTGAGAGGAATTACAGAGCTCCATTTCTTTCTTTTGAACCGTCTGTGCTTACTCCTTCCTCTTTGAGAAAAGGTCAACAATGGAGGCAACGAAAATGAGTCTTTTCCTTGTTGTATTGATGGTTGTTTTAATGGCTTTCTCCACAGTCGAGAAAGTAGCAGCAGCCGAAGCACCAGCACCAAGTCCAACGTCAGATGCTTCTCTGTTTGTTCCCACATTTGTTGCTTCATTTGCTGCTATTGCTTTTGGGTTCTTCCTCTGAGCCACTATACGAGTTTTCTTTTTCTTCATTTGTCTCTCTGCCCATTTCTTCTCTCTTTAGGATCCACTCATGTGTGGTCTTCTTCTTCCTTTGTCTCCTTTTTTGGTTTGGTTCTTTCAGGGACCTGACCGGAGAGAGGGATGAACTAGTAAGATAAGGAAATGGGTTGGGAGTTTTTTTTTTCTGTTTGTTATTAATTTAACTATTACTGTTATTTCATGTACTCGAGTGTGATTGATGTATTTTGAGGGGCTTTTGTATTATATTCTTGTGTTAAATTCTTATGGAAATGTTGGTTTTAGATCATTAGGCTAATAAGGAGGGAGATGTTGGAGAGGGATGAACTGAGTTGCTGGATTTGATCTGTTGATGTATCTTATCTTGGCTTGAGCTTATGTTATTAGTATAAATCTTGTTCTTTTACTCACTCTTCACTTTCCATCTTCGTAAAGTCATCTTCTTTATTTTGTGAGTGAATGAAATTTTGCTTCAGCAATGAAGTAAAATGTTAAGAAAGCTTTGTTCTTGGAAAGGGTGGAATGAGCTGGAATTTGGCAGCTTATAGCGGTTGTGGGGTTTACTTTTGGAGGTATGAACATGCTGGCGGTTAGAATTATTTCAAAGTCATGGTTGGAGCTATGGCCTACCATGTGAAGTTATTGACAAGTAGTCTAAAACAAGTATCAAAAAACGTAGATTTATAAAATCAAAGGATGGTAAAAGTTGGAGGCAGATCCAGGATTATGGGATTGTAGCAGTTTATCCTCCTGATGATGTTTCTTTACATGTGCAACGAAAGGTTGTGCAGAAGTAACACAGGTTCCAATGATGCACTTCTGAGAGAGTGCAACCGCTTGACGTTGCAAATTAGAACTCGTTAAAGTAATGCTCATTGAAAGGCATCCCTGATTGGTTCCCAAACTAAGCATCACCTACTGATTTTCAGGCAAATGGATGCATTCATAGTATCATTAGGATGGTAATCAGGATTGGAATTGTAGCAGTTATCCTCCTGATGATGTATTTTTGTGTATTTTTATGTGCAATGAAATGCTCTCCAGAAGTAGCAGGCTTCAATCCGGCTTCAATCTGGTTCCGGGGATGTACTTCTCGGATTGAGAAAGCGAAACCGCTTGTCGTTGCATGTTAGAACTCTTTAAACCCCTATTAGTGCCATTATGCTCAATAATAGGCATTTAACTTACCCTGATTAGTTTCAAACTAAGCTTCACCTACTGATTTCCAGGCAAATGTATGCCTTTGATAGGATCATTAAGATTTGGAATGATCAATGTTTGCCATAAACATCTAAAGAAATGTTTGTTGGTGTGATGGTGACAAATGATTTTTTATTTATTCCAAAGGAACTTGTGTCTTGTTCTTTATGGTTTCAAGGCATTAGTTGTCTATCAAGAAATGCCACGTTCCATTGTCGTTAAGAATCCCCTAAATCCTTCAACCTTAGCATCTTATTGCGTTTGCTAAACAATTATTCTTCTAGAGGACAATCAGAGCCGTAACAGCAAGCCTGTAGCCTGTAGGGTTGATAATGAAGTTATTTTACCTTAATCAACTCAAGTTTTGTCTACGGAACCCAACATACTGGATTTATACTTGTTGATTTCAAACACATTCAAAAAGGTTTTCTAGTTGCTAGCTCATGTGAGATGAATAATGGGGACCTATCACAACCTTAAAGCAGCACATGTTGTGACAAAGTTCCTTCAATACTAAGCTGCTAGATCACGTGAGATGAATAATGGGGACCCATCACAACCTTAAAGCAGTACATGTCATGACAAAGTTCCTTCAATACTAAGCTTTTCAAACCCCACAAGTCGTACTGAAAACCAAACTTGTGGCTCAAAGTTCTTGATTGAGATTCTTCTAAAAGGGGGGTTCCATAACTTCTTGACACGTAAAATCAGCTAAAACTAAAACTAAGACGAGTAACGTTCACATCTTGGTTTGTTTACAGCATCATATTCCGTGCAAATGGAGTCTTGTCAAGGTTGGTTGGATAGTGGTAACTTTTGTTTATAAGCCAACTAGGGAACAGTTTGTGTTAAAGTTACACTAACTCCTACCTAAAAGCTTCTTCTCGTATGCTTTTTCGGGTCTAAAACACTTAAACACTTACCCTCTACTATCTTTTACTCTTTAGCTTCCAATTCTCTTGATAAAAGAACAAAAAAGACAAAAGAACAGTTCATCCTTTCGTTTTCCATCCATCACTTTATAAATAAATGGAGTGAAAACAAAAGGAAACATGTTGCTTTCACTTACAAGTAGCTTTTTAAAGCTTAGGATAGTCATTGGAGGGAATAAAATGATCCAACCATGTAATCAAATGTAAGAAAGCTTCAAGCAAATTTTTTGTCTATACTTGCAAGAACCAAACCCAAAAGAAAAACAAATAGCAAAAAGTTTACAGAATTTATTTTCCTTGCTCAACAAAATTTTCCGATTGGAGAAAACTGTTCTCATCAATGGGATTGTTGCAGAATCCAAATTTCTTGTCACCCCAAAATTTGTGTTTGAAAATGCAATTAAGCTTATATAACTCCTACTTCAACTGAACTGTGATAGTTCCAAATAATCTGCTTCACTTCAAAAACTGATCCTACTCAAAAGTTTATAACAAATGCAGCAAGATATCATTATTACTCTTGTACCCCGGGTGGATGGAATCTCGCATTTCCGGCTTGAACTACAACCCCACAGATTTCTCCACCTTTTGGATCTGGTTCAGGAAAATCCAGGTCATCTGCATAAGACAAAATTATTCACAAATCAGATCTTTCATAGAAGCTTCATCAAGTAATCATTCACATAGGATCAGACATGAGAGACAGATAGGTACCATGACATGAGGAGCAATTCTAACACAATAGACAGGGAATCCCGTGTAGAATTTCAACGGTCCTCCCGTTTTGAGTGTCTTCATCGCACAGTCCAGTGAACCAGTGTAGGGATACTTTCCCTGAGCATCAGGTTGCATTTTCTGAATTTGAGTCTTGACATAATCAAAAGGAAGACTGCAAGCTGAAGCGAAAAACCCCGAAACAGCACTTGCTCCTGAGGGTAAGAAGGAAAAAAACAGGTGTTAATTGTCACTTTCTTGACAGAAAGAAAGACATTAGAATCGACAAAAGTTTGTCACTAAAAAAGCATAAAAGACATTGACTATTTAGTTTCTACGTATGCCTGTTAAGAAATCTTTACCTATATAATGCTTGCTCAGCCAGATGCCACTATATAATGCTTGCTCAGCCAGATGCCAGTATATGTTAAAAGTAACTCTAAACAAACTTCCCACATGGAAAAAAAAATTGAATACACTTTACGACCAGAACAGATTCATTGAGAAAGCATAAGCTTTCCAAATTAGAGTATTCATTGAGAGAAAGTTTCAACCAATAACTAAACACAGAAGCCCACAACTTCCTAAATCCTAACCAATCTATTATATATTCACATTCAACTATTATTCACTCCATAAGTATTGCCGAAAATAAGGCATTTGCATACTTCTAAAAATAGAAAGGGATCAATTATTCGAAACAAGCTTAAGCTCATAGCAATAGTTGGGAGATAACAAAAGATGAAGAATCAACGTGGATGGGAGAACGGTAAAAACAATTAGGTTTGTATCTGGTACGTAAAAACTGCATTCTTACCTACTACTGTAGCAGCTTCACCAAAACCAAGAGAATCCCTGAAGAACTCTACAGATTGATCATAAGAAGCAAGCATTCCCATGTTCAATGCCATTGCTCTGACGACAGTTGGTCCTGCACCTTTCCAAAGAGCCAAAACACCTTCGTCAGCAACAATTCGATAAAGAGCGTGGAAGGCATTTGTGTAGTTTCGGCGCTGTGCAGCAGGCAAAGTGGCATCAGCCTGCATACGGATAAGTGCTAGATCAGCTGGGCTGCCAAAACATGCTCCAATAGCCCCAGCAGTTAGCCCACACAAAGCCTTTTGATAAAGAGGCAGTGGCTTCCCATCATTGGCTTCAATTGCTTTGGCAGTCAAGATCCTAGAAAAGGAAAAAGAAGAATTTGTTCAGGCTAATAAAACAAACTTCCAAAGTAAACAAAACTCAATCATGATCTATAGCAGTTATAGAATTGGAACTGGAAATTCAATGAGAAAAACGTGAAGTTTGGACACCCATACTATTTGATACCAAATATTGGCAGAAACTCACCTGAATGATCCAAGTCTGGCAGTGGTATATGTGGCTTGCCTCAGCAATCCAGCTGTAAGCCCCTGTTCAGAGAATGTATCTTAAAAAGGGCAAGGCGAAGCACAATTCTACAAACTCCAAGCAGAAAAATAAATGGATTTTTTTAAAATTTAAGAGATGCCAAGAATATGCTAAATCTAATTCAGTCATTTTCTACAAATTGATATCATAATCAGAAGGCTTTATAGTTATGCTAGTAAACCTTCGAGCACACATTGGTTAAAATAAAGCCATTTGTCAAACATTTCTAAGTGGATCGTGTTCACAAATTAGAAATCATCATTCAGGAGTTTATACTCCACATTATGTCTCATTTGAGATTAAAATACAAGAACTTGAATCATTCACTTTAAAACCAGCTAAAAACCAACCGTTCAAAAAAACTCATCCTTTAGCACGGATCCTAGAACTACGCGGTCTCAAACTCTATGCCTTAAAGCAGATGTCAACAGCCAATGCACTTCGATAATTTCCAGCTTGATTAAGATAAAGAAACAAACCTTGTAAAAGGCACCAACCCCCTCCTCCTTTAGCATATTCTTGGTGACCTGAGCAGCTGATCCTTGACCTAACTGAATCCTCACCTACAATAGACAAGAACGAGAAAAACAACAACTCGTCAAAACACAGAGCCCTATACGGCCATTTCATAATCCACATCCCCCATCAAAACCCAGATCTAAAATCCAAAAACAAAACCCTATCAGCCCCAAAGACACAAACTTCAACACATCACCATAACAAAGACATGATCTATCAAAAGGAGCAATTAATACACACCCAATTGCAGCATAAGAATAAATATACGAAAAAGATCTACCTTGACCATATCAATGGGCTGGATGACACATGTTGCAAGCATCCCAGATGCGCCACCGTTAACAAAAGGCTTAACAGTAGGCCAAACTCCAGCAGGCTGAGACTGAGACTTCTTCTCCTCTCCCATTTTCTTCCCTTCCCTTTTGCTTACACACAGAAACAAACAATGGCAGCGAGAGAGAGAGAGAGAGAGAGGTGTTGGGAGGGAGGAGAAGCCGGCAAGCTTGAAGTAGGAGGCAAGTTACAGTACCTACTTTTTCAAGAAAAATGAAAAGTTATAGTACTGCGTACTCAAGTCAAATAACACACACAAATATAAAATAGTAAATACACTAAGCCAAACCCATTTGTTAAAATAAAGCTATTTTTCAAACAATGCTAAGTGGATCATGTTCGTAACTAGGCCCAAGAACCATTTCTTGTTGTGATAGTACTTACAGGCATTGTTTGGTTGGTATGAATTCTCGATTGAAAAATAATTTTTTTAAAATTTATATTATCACATTTAGTTCATTTTTTTAGTAAAAACTTTCTCAATTTAAGTAGTAGCACTTTACTTAGATTCTAAATCTCATCAAGAATTTAATCTAAAAATAGGCTAGTTAATTCAATCATTCTCCTTCTCTCTCAACTCTACGAGAACTCTATTGTAAGTGTTAAGCCACAGCTTTCTAGAATTTCAAATCTTTCGCTCGCTCTCTGTACCTTGTAACTGCCATTTTCTTCGTTATCTTATCGTCGAAACTCTCACGCATTGAGCGGTTCTACTAGTGGTTAGAACCATCTCATATGAAGAATCCATGGGAAGAAGCGATGTAGAATGACGGAGCTGGAGGCCATCGACAAGAGACAGAGTAGGTGTGGAGAAGCTGGTGTTAACAACAATAATAATGCAAATGAAGATGGAATTGACGAGACGATTTCAATTTTTATTTAAATTATAGAGATATAATTGGAAACACAAGTCAAAATTAAATTACATTATGTGAAATACTGTTGTATACCAAATACTATAATAAGAATCCACTCAACTTTCCTATTAAAATTCTTATAAGTATACAAACATGTAAATATCTTTACTTTTCATATATTTGTTTTCATAAGAATCAGATTTCAAATTTACTTTACTTTCCTGCCAACCAAACGGGTCATAAGGTGATATCAAAGCCCTTTGCGAAAGATTGAAAACAGTACTATCGACTATTGTTAACCTCGCACAAAGTGCTTTTATACTTGAGAGAAACCTTAGAAACAACACTTTACTTTTACAATAGCTATTGAAGGACTATCACTAGGTAAGAAACTTAATGGTTGCTTAATTAAGATAGACTTTTTTAAAGCCTTCAATACAGTTAGTTGGCAGTTCATTCAGTTGTCTTGAAGCACATCACCTTCTTTCTAAATTTGTTCAGTGGATCATGGCTTGTGTTAGTATCGATGTTTTAAAAATTAGACTGGACATCAAACTGATCGAAAAAAAGATTTAAGGTTTAAAGGTTCGTCAGGTAGTGAACCATTATAAAATTGGTATATAATAACTAGAAAGCAAATTTTATAAAAATAAGTAAAGATAAAATACTTTATTGAAATAAAAAATATACCAGTGTCTATTATTATATAATAAACTAATAATAAATAAATATTAGTCTAATATAAAACTTAAAATAACAATAAATACAACTTATCTCGTTAACAAAAGGCAAGATCTTTGTAAGATAGGCATTAAGCCAGATCAACTAAGGTCACGTCACAAATATTCAAATCAGTAACCTGACTAAGGATAAACAAGATTTGAACAAAGATGAAGAGGTAAAAAGGTTAACCATTTGACGTTGGGAAAAGACGACCCAAGGAGGGTAGTATTGAGAAGGCAAGATCTTTCTAGAATCTTCCACCGTCATTCTCACAAAAGTGGCCCTAGTTGTTGTCAGAAAAACAAACACACCCATCAAAAACCGCCAAGACCCATAACCAAAGAACTTCCTTCACTCATCTTAAACCAAGTACTAACAAGTTGAGTGCGACGCTTGGATCGGGCATTCTCCGACTGGACAAAGCTAACGATCAATGTCAACCAAAAGACAACTCTGATCACCAACAACCACCCCCAACAAACGACGTCCTCTGTTTCTCTAACAAAGAATTGGAGTTTTTTAAGGATGGAGAGGTGAAAGTTGAGCAACCCAGATCTATAGTTCTATATAGTGACAGACCGATTTGACAAAAAACCAACCAATTCAATAATAAACTAGTCGATTTTTATACATAGAGATTATTAGGTGAAATAGAACCGAACCACTGGCTGGTTCAAACGTTTCCAGTCGAACTGGCCAGTCCGGTTTGGTTTTCAAAACCTTGGTTAGTACTTCTTCTTTAAGCATGCTTGTTAATAGCACTCCTGCCACCCCTTTCAAAACTGCAAAAAGGCAAGGTGATCTAATTTTCCCTTATCTATTTATACTTCTATAGAGAGGCTTTCCAGACTATTGAACAGACTTCTATCTTGCAATGCCGACTTCCAATTCCAGCATAAATATAAGGAACTAAGTCTTACTCACATATTCTATGCCAATGATTTGATTCTCTTGTTTGGTGCCAAGCTTAACTCAATCAATATCATGATGCATGTGCTTAGTTTATTTGTGGACTAGTTTGGCTTAAAATATAATGTCAAGAATAGTAGTTTTTTGTTTTTGTTTCAGATGATGTAAGAATCCTTGTTGAAATAAGACAAATTACACAACTCAATTGTAGTTCAACTCCTTTTAAATATCTTGAGGTTCCGATCATGGCCACTAAACCGAAGTTCAGGGACTACTTACCGATCATTGAAATAATGAAGTCTGGAGTGATGCCTTGGCAAAACCACTTCCTCTCTTATGCAGCTTAGCTTACACTAATCACATAAGCCCTCAATAGTTTGTATATATGCTAGGTTGCTCATGTTGCTATACCTCGAAAGTTATTAAGGAGCTAGAACGAATGACAAAATCTTTTCTTTGGACGGGGTAATTAGACATTCTATAAAAGCCTGAGTGAAATGGCAAGAAGTTACTATGCAAAAAGAACATGGTGGGCTTGGGATTATTTCAATCTCTAATATATAGAAAGTTTCAATGTGTAAACTATTACGGAGCTTATACACCAATCGTAATGCCTTAATGACAAAATGGATACATGATATTTACTTGAAAAAATCTAACTTTTGGCAGGTTAACTACACTCGGGATGGCTCTTGGATACTAAAACAGATGTTGCAACTACGAGATATCATTTATCCTCACATCAAAATCAAACACATAATTGGCAATAGAGAAGAAACTCGATTGTGGTTTGATAACTGGATGGAAATTAGCCCACTTATTTACTCTTTTGACTTTTAAAGGCTATGAAACAAAATGCGATTAAATATAAAAGTATCTTCTTTGATTGTTAATGGTGTATGGCAGGCCAACTTTAGAGGTTTTATATCACTTATAGCTCACCTACTATATTCTTCTAATACAACCAAGGAGGATAAATCACCTGGAAATTAAATTCAAATCGCATTTTCTCTAATCAATCATGTTATAGATTGCTTTCTAATAGCTCAGTGGTGATCCTTAGGTTTTCCCTTCTATGGCACAATACCATCATTCCCAAAGTAGCCTTCACCACTTGGCTAGCTATTCAGAACCAACTCCAAACTATGAATCATTGGCATGGTGGGGCTGATGAATTATGCGTTCTTTGTAATATGACTTATGAGGACCGTGACCATCTATTATTCCAGTGTAGTTACTTTAAAGCCATTTGGAGTCGTATTATGCACTTGTTGCCTGCTCAATATGGTAAATATGATTAGGAGTGCACATTGCATTGGTTCATTAGCAAATCAAAGAAATGAGCTACAAATGTTGCTTTTTTCATAATTGCTTTCTTTATACCCATCTATAACATACTTTGATTGTCTCCTAATATTTCTAATAATACACTTTGCTTATATATATATAGCTACCTCTGATTGTTAGACCGCTTTAGAGTAGGTTTAACACTAAAGAAGGTAGAGCTAAACATGAACTTCATCAAGACAGTTATTCGCATCTTGGACCTTGCCATTGGTACATGATCGGTCTCTTTCACATTATTTTTATTCGAGCAATATGTAATTTTGAAATGATTGAATTATAAGATTTAAGTGTTCAGATGACATTATACTGTTTAATATGATATTTTCTTTTCTGTAGGCCTTAAAATTTTCAATAGACAACAAGTTCATATGTTGTCTTCCGAAGGGACCTTTGCGAACTGTTAAATCATATCCGGTGTATTTCGTTAATGGATACAAATATCATACAGAATATCATGATCATAGCATGACAATAATAAATAGTGAAATTTGCATATAAAGAGAAAGTGATTGATTACTATGGATCATAATTAGTATATGATTAATAATTAATATAAGGATGATAATGAGTCAAACCCGCCTTTTGCGTTATTGATCAAACCCCTTTATATACATATCAAATTCGAGTTGCACGATCTGAACTTGAAACATTATCGTTTTAGCGGGGAAAATTCAAATTATTATATATTTTGAACTGAATTTTGGATTGAATTGAATCAGATTATATCTACTATCTCTATTCATATAAACACAAATATTCATAATGAAATAAGCGAATGTTGATCCATCATATTTCCTAAAAAATAGGACTTATGGACGATAACGAGTTGAGACACGATTCGAATTCAATCTAAACATTTTTTTATTAAGCTTAAATTCTAATTGGGTCTACAGCAATTAATTTGAAGCCAAACTTGATCCAACTTAAAATAGTCTAAAGCTTTGATCAAATTTGAATTATTTGACATTAGCTCGAGCCTGATTAGGTTTTATAGGTCGAGAAATAACTATTCATCAAAATATGAAATGACATTAATCTGCATCTAAAAAGAGTTCGAATTTCAAGCTAGTTTTAAGCTGCGAAGTTCGAACTCGACCTGAACTCAAAAAATTGGCCCAAAAAAGAATAAAACCTAAATTCAATTTAAAGCAAAAAAAATTGAATCATGTTCAAAATTTGATTAACTTGAATTAAGCTTATTAACTTCAAACTTAATTTAATCGGTCCAAATTAAATTCGAGCCCTTTATACCATCCATAGTAGCACTAGGACTTGATGTTTATCAACTACAACTGTCTCGAGCCCAATTCAATTGAACTTGCCTTTCCTCCACAAAAATACTCCCTTCTGTGGGCTCTTTTTTGTTCTTCGGGGTTTGAACAAGACGCGAAACCCTATTATCTAGGCATGGCAATGAGTCGAGCCTAACTAGGTTTGAACTTTTCTTGAAATTCTATTTTTGGAGTTAGACTCAAGCTTAGTTTGGAGGAGTGGTGGTAGTTGATAACCTGTTGAAATCAACCTACTGAAATGATAAGTATTTATTCTCAATAAGTACTTATGTGTTTAAGATTGTTGTTTTGGACACTACTGAAACGTGAAAATAGGTGTTTGTCAAATGCGATTGCGGTTGCTGAATTCAGAGATAAAATGACTAAAGAGTCTATAGATTTAATAGACTATTAATTGTTGTATAAATAATTAAAAATTATATTATTAGTCATATAAATTTAAAATTATAAATAATAAAAAATAAATTAGAATAAGAAAATATAAATAAAATATAAATAAATTTAATAAATATAATGTTTCATAAAAATATACGATACGTTGGACTTGTTTTCTATTAGTTGAGGGTATAATAGAAAATAATAATTATCAGAAGGTTATTGATGGAAGTACTTTCCTACCACAACCCTCTTTCTACTTATCGATTTCTACAATGACACCGCACTTTCCTCCAACTTTCGGTTGTTTGTTCGCAGATCCAAACATATGATTGCGTTTGGAAACCGCTGTGGATAAGTATTTATCCCTACTGCACCGCAGATCCAAACGCATCCTCAACTTTGAAGTTTGATCGGTTCGAAAATTCTAGTCCCTAAGTTTGAGTTTGATTAGCACCAATTAAATTTATTTATAAAAATTCAAATCAACATTTTTTAAAATTTAAAACGAAGTCGTTTTATATAAAAATTTCAGACTTCAAGTTAGGCTGAGCTAGTCAGTTAGAGCTAAAACCAAATATGAAGTTTGCAATTTTCTAAAAAAGAAAAAAAAGCTTGACTTAAAACCTAATCAACTTCAATCGAACATGTTAATTTTATACTAGGATAAGCTAAGTCAGATTAACATCTTTCATTTAAGTATATAGTGAATACACGGCCCTTTGGGGGTGGTCGAGTTGGTGGAGTAAGGGGGATATGAGGCCAAAAGATCCTGTGTTCTAATCTCTCTATTTACACTCTCTCGATCGAGTCTGTCGTACAAGATTTGCATGGTATAGAATACCCGGTTGATGTGATTTGCAAGCTATTGCTTCAATCCTGAAGTTTAATCAGTACGTATCTAAAGGATAGTGACTATGTGCTGGGTTCCTTTGTTAAAAAAAAAAGTGAATATACAAGATTATACACATGGCCCCAAGCCCACAAATAATTAAACCATCCAAAATTAAATAATATAATTTTAATTATATTATAGATTTGAATTAATTTGTTAACTCTAACTATTGAATTATTAACACTCGATTGAGTCTATTGTATAAGGCTTGCTTAGTAGGGAATATCTAATACTGCAATTTGCGGGCTATTGTGTCAATCGGGAGGTTTACCCAGTACCTATCCAAAGGATAGCAACTACCGGTTCTTCTATTTCAAACTTTTTCTAAATTATATTATGGACTCGAATTAATTTGTTAACTCTAATTATTGAATTATAAACACTAAACACACGATTTTAGACTTCAAAATCCATCACAAAAGTCACACACTTTAAATCAGATTGAACCAAAATTGGCAAACACAGTCAAGATGGTAACTTTATCCACAAGCTGGTTGAATTTGAAACAAATATAAAATATGAAGGGACAAGGAGCAATGACTTAAATGATGTAAACTTCTCACTTAAGGCTTTCCTTCACAGGACGTATTGAGTTTGAGTAATGCAAAAAGAGGGAAAATGAGAATTGTTCTTTATTGATGATCCTCTAGCCCTTTGGGCAAATGTAACATTCCATCACCGATGGGAAGGATAAAATAGTAATTTGAAACGGGCTAGGAGTGTTTTAAAAATTGTTTGGCTATGTTCATGCATTCATATATGCATGTG
>JAOSBN010000177.1:197626-225489 GCA_027563595.1 Erythroxylum suave
ATACATTTATACCTAAACATATACATAATAACACTCATTCAAGTTCATTTAATATTTCTAAATTCCACTTAAAAATCAGGTCCCAACAGATATTGCTTTTGTGAAAACATATTAGACTTTTGAATCACATTAATGACATGAATACCCTTGAAAGTCATATTTATATCAAATCTTTTGTGCTTTATAAAGTGAAAATTCTTTTTGATAGAGATCATTGAAGCTCATATCAAGCAAATTACATTGTCATCTGTTGAAAGGTTGTAGAGGCTAGGTAAACTACTAGTTTAGAAGATTAGAGAACCTTGAAACACTCAAGTTAGATACTTAAGTACTGGATGTAGGCTTAGGGTTATAAGCCAAACCAGTAAAAATTGACTATGTCATTCCTCTCTCTCTTAAACTTTTAAATTCTTGCAATATATTGTTTGTGTTTCATTTTTGTAAGAGAATCCTTCACTTTTATAATAGGCTCCTTCTATTTTCAACTTGCAATAGATTCCTTTAAGTTTTAATAGGCATCTTCTATTTTAAATTGTTTTAATATGATTTATCGTTTAGTAGGCTCCTATTGTTTAGCAGGCTTCGATCGTCTAACAGGCTCTGATTGTTTAATAGGCTTCTATTGTTTGACAGGCTCCTATTGTTTTAAATTTTAATAGGCCCTCGTCTTTCTACGAACTGAAAGTAACTTGGAAAAATTTTCAAGTTACACACAATTCACCTCCTTCTTGCATGTATTTGCTTTAACAAATAGAAAACAAAAATACTAGTAGACATTATTTTGTTTTCTTATAAAGGAAGTACTTGACCTTATAGGCTAAAGTATAGAGACATTTAAACAAACATGTGGGTGCTTATTAGAGAATAAGTTCATTGAATAGACTCAATATGAGAAATCCATTTAGAGCATTACTTGTATGTCTATGGAATTTTCAGTGTGATGATTGTATAAGTAATCCTTTGGATTGAGGTTTCCAAAGTTATCCTATATAGGAATTGCTATGTTGTGATTCTACTTATGACCTATTTAATCATGTGTCAATTAATTGGTAGTCATTGGGTAGCATGAACTATATGGAGGTAGTTGTGTGATCAAGATAGGATTCACCACCATAAAGTAATTAGCGAAAATGTTCCATTGTTTTCGATTAGTATTGATTTGGGAAATCCTTTGCCAAAATAGAATGATATTTTACAAATAGTTTACAAATGTTATTAATTGAATCGATAGCTAATGGTGGAGAACTAATATGATTGGACTCAAAATAGGCAGACATTAATTCCATGCTATATATCTAATCGAAACATTGTATGGTGAAAAGATTGAACTATACGAAAAAAATCATGCACGGAAAGGTTAGTCAAAACCATTTTGAAATTCCAAAATATTTGGATGGTCATGACGAGTTGCTTGATGCCAAACTCGATTTAGGATTATAAAATGTTTAATTGGAGAATTAGAGATAAATTAAAAGGAGTTTTAATTTTATGAATTATAATTAGAATTTGTAATCATTGCCAACATATTTGGGAACCTAATGGGTTTCACATATAGAATAGTTTGAAGACCTCAAAGTTAATTTAATCAAGTTGGACTGGACTATAAAGTTTGAGAAACTTTAAGGTTAAATATGAAATATTTAATAAATAAGGATCAATGACAGATATTAAATGTTATTTGGGCATAATTGATATTTAGTTAGAATTATTTATAATTCGAATTAAAGTTTAATTAAAATTAGAATTTAATTTCAATTAAATTACTAAAACGTCCAAAACCTATTATAAATATGCTTAAGCTCTAATCGAGCTAGTACTTCTTACTTAACTCTCTCTATAAGTATTATAGAGTTCTCTCAACTTGTTAGAGGTCGGACACTCTGCGGCTATGTTAGTTGATATGGATCAATTTCGGAAATGGTTCGAGGGATATGACAAGATAAAGATCAAACTTCATAATAAGGTACAAATTTAAATTAATGATTTATTACATTTATATGTTAATCATTTTATAAAATTAAAGAGATAGTAGTTTTTGGGAAATCAAATTTTACAAAATGTTTTCATAATTATTTCACTACGTTCAGAATTAAATCCTGACCTAGTTTCCTAACAGTAGGATCAAAGCTGAATTTGAATTATGTAACTTGATCAAAATTAAATGATTATTATTGATCTTTAACTATGGAATTGAAACCCAAAAACATAAAAAGACTTATGCGAGGATTCTAGAAATTTGTGATTGAGATTCTAGAAATTTGTACATGAAAATTGTGATTGAAAATTGTTTTCAAAGGGTCGATTTTATTAGGATTGTTTTATAATTTAGTTTAATTTTTCAAGAGTTGAATTATTAAATTAAATTATATATAAAATTCAATACCAAAATTAAAGTATTTATTTTTCTTAATATGATTAAGATTAATAATTATATTCATTCCTAATTAACTATGAAATAGTAGGTTCTAAAATTAGAATTAATTAGTTTCAATTAGATTGAAATTAATTAACTAGATTCCGTAAAATTAAGAAAATTCTTTTCTTAAATAATTAAGGAAGATGTTTCTTAATTAAATTTATTTAATTCAATTTGAATGAGATAATTAAATTTATTATTTTATTTTTAGAGAATTATTATTTAATTTATTTAGAAACTGTTTCTTTGTTTATCAATAATAAGTTTCTTGATTTTTAAAAAAATTATTTTTCTTGATTAAATTTTAAAAAGTTTTTTCATTTATTAAATAAAAATGAGCTTTCTTTAATATTTTTAAAATTAGTTTTCTAACTTATTAAAGAAAGATTTTCTAGTTAGTTCTAAGTGGAATTTACCTTGTTTAGTATAGTTGATACTAAGTTAGTAAATCAAATTCTTGGATATAGGATTTTTTTAGAAAAGTTATCAAATTTAGCAAAGAAAATTGTATGCCCGTCATATTATTTTGCTATAATCCTTGTTGAAGATTTGGTGATAAAGTTTTGGAAATATGTCAAAATCATGTGGATGAAAAAATGTAATGATATTTTAAGTTGACTGGTGTCTCTTAAACTTTGATGACAACATATAAGGTGTATGTCAACACAATGATAGCAAGATGTAAAAGGTTTAATGGAATAAAGCTGAAAGGTATAGTACCTTATTGGAATTGTTCCACTTAATTTAGTCTACTAAAAGCATAAACATGGATATCAATTAACGACTTTACTATAGTATGATAATAGTTGTCATAAGAAGAAAATGGTTGTACGACTTTTCTTGCCTATATGAGATATGATAGAGATAACACATATTTCTGGTTCATGCTTATATGTATTTGATACTAAATTTCAATTCAACATTATTGTAATGTTCAAAGCATAATAAGAAATAGATTGTTAAGTAAAAATAGTTGATTCAACTTTATACAAATAGTTTGTATGTGTTGGCTCAAAGGAGACCGATGCTTAAGATAAGTGGCAAGAATAAAAAGTTGGATAACCAAGACTATCCTTTTGTTCCATGTCAGATAAGTCGAAACGAGAATCATAAAGTTACGTACAAGGATATGTGTGTCCTTATGATAATGAATCACATGAAACTTGTGAAACTTATCAAGTTGAAGAATAACCAAATCAACCTTTAATGAAAGGATGATGATGGTATTGAATTATTAAATTTATATATGTGACGTATTGGATAGAATAAAATTCATAAAAGGATAATACTTATATTTCACTAGCTTACTAATGACTTTATGTGATATAGTCATATGTATTAAATGAAATAAAGGTTTAAAATTTTAAAAGGATTAAATTGTTTAAATCTAAGTAGAAATTAAACATTGAGAATGTTGAAACACTTCAATCAGATCGTTATGGTAAGTTTTAAACTATCAGTTATCTATAAGGAATGAGATTCTCTGATGAAAACCTTCATAATAAAATTACATAAGGGTATGGATTTATGTAAGGAGAAAAATACAATATGAGATATTGTATGACATAATAGTATTTTTCTTATATTTATTCCTAATACAATGACTTACCTTTAACTGTTCCAATTGAATCACTTAGAAAGATTTCATATTAGATATGAAATGCTAAGTCATTGAAAGAGTCAAAGTTAGTGATTCAAGGATGTGATGTTTGCTTGAAACATATATATTATTTATTAAGTTTAGCACTAAAATGAGTAATAAAAGGTTATGAGATATCCAAAAGGTTGGATATAATCTTATAGACCTATTGAACAAATTGCTTCTTTCAATGTATAATTATAGGAGAATGGTTCTCAAGATAAGTAGTCGGAATAAGATGAAATTTAAAAAGTTCAAATCTCATGATAGTACATCCAATTGGAACTAATGACCTTCTTGATTTGATGTAGAGTTGAAAGGCTACAAGACATTGAAAATTCACTTTCATAATGAATTCAAAGATTATTTTTTTTGAAGATGATTATGAATTTATCATGTCTACAAGAGGGTTAGTGAGAGTATAGTTTTCCTCCTCAGTGAGGGTATATAGAAACATATTGCTTATAGAGAACAACAATTCTAACTTTTAATTGTTAAAAACATGTTTGTCTAATAACAAATATTATTGGATATGAAAACTAATAATTTAATTATAGGAATTGGATCTATAGAGACAGATTGGATGTTGTTCACTTATTCTAACTCCATACACATAGATAATGTACTAAAGATGTTTAGTATTTGAGATATCATATACTTGTGAAGTACTAAAGATATCCATTATTATACTTATAACCTATTTATCTTGTATAGGATTTGCTATGTTTTGATACTATTTGTAACCTATTCAGAATGTTATAGATCAAGATAGGATTTTTCAAGGTAGTTGCGTGATCAAGATAGGATTTTTCACCTTAAAAAAATTAGGGAGAGTGTTCCATTATTCTCGACTAGTATTGATTTAGGAAATCTTTAGCCAAGGTAGAATGACGTTTTATAAATAGTTTACAAATGTCATTAATTGAATCGATAGCTAATGGCTAAGAATTAATATGATTAGACTAAAAATAAAGTAGACAATAATTTCATGCTCTATATGTAATTAGAACATTGTATGATCAATGATTGAATTATGTTGAAAAAACATGTACAAAAATTTTAGTCAAAACCACTTAGACGTTCCTAAATATTTGCCTTTAAATTTACTTAAGAGTGTTTAAATTCCTTTGACATTCTCAAGGAAAAGTTAATGAATGCCTCGATTATGGTTATACTAGATTGGAAGTTACCTTTTGAGCTAATGCGTGATGTAAGTAATTTTGCAGTAGGCATAGTGTTTGGAGAGTGAAAGGATAATCATATTTAGCTAATTTACTACATTAGTAAGACTTTGAAAAATGTCTTGGAGAATTATACTTCCACAGAAAAATAATTGCTAGTAGTGGTTTTGCATTTGATAAATTTAGACTTTATCTAGTCTTGTCTAAAGTTGTTATATATAATGATCACTTTACATTAAGATATTTGCTAAATAAGCTAGATGTTAAGCCTATATTAATTAGATAAATTTTTTTATTGTAGGAAATTGATTTAGAGATTAAGGGTAAGGAGTTGAAAACCTTGCAGGAGACGATCTCCTTCACCTTGAAAACCTAAATTCAGAGGAGCCAAATGAAAAGACATTGATGATTCATTCCCTAAAGAGTTTCTCTATAATTTGGTAAAGGTAAGTGATTATGAAACCCTTTGTTTCTAGGTAGCTAAAATCTTACCAAAAGGCCTTTCATATTAGTAAAGAAAAAATTCTTTACTAATTTAAAAACCATTTTTAGTAAGATCTATATTTGTTTTGTATTTGTGTAGACTAAATAATTAGAAGATGTGTACCACATTCCAATAGGTAGAAGATCCTAGGATGTTGACATGATGGACTTGTCAAAGGAAACTATAGTGGAAATAGGCAACTTAGAAAATTCTTAAGCCAAAATTTTATTAGCCTTCAATTTTTTAGGATGCCCAAATACATGTAGCTTTATAAGATAGACGCCAATGATTAGATAATATCTCTCATCGAGATGAGACACCTTAAGATTTCGTTCTTGTTTATAAAGTATTTAATATTTGGGGCATTGATTTCATAGGTCTATTTCTAACTTTGTTTGGTAACATATACATTGTAGTAGTTATTCAATATGTTTCTAAATGTGTTAAAGCTTAAGATTTACTTATAAATGATGCTAAGGTTATTGTAAAATTATTGAAAAAGTTGTTTTCATGGTTTGGCACACTTAAAGAAATTATTAGTTAACAATGGCATACATTTTTATAACGTGTAATTCAAAATGGTACTAAAAATTATGGAATCACGTATAAAATTCCAACCCCATATCACCCATACACTACTATCTAAGTTATGGTAACTAATAAGGACTTAAAATAAGTTTTGGAGAAGACTATGTAGAACTAGAGGAAAAATTGGTCCATTAAGTTAGATAATGCCCTATAGGCTTATAAAATAAAATACAAAACACCATTGAAACTAATCCTTATAGGTTTATGTATGAGTTGCCTACAAAGTTAGAACGTAAGGAATATTAGGCCATTAAGCTTATAAATTTTGATGTTTAACTTGTTGGTGAGAAGGGGAAGTTACAAGTTAATGAATTAGAAGAGTGTAAATTAATGGTCTATAAGAGCTCCAAAATGTTCAAGGAAAGGACCAAGAAATATCATGATCGAAGGATCAAGTAGTCCAAGCAATTTAACGGGGGGAATCAAGTGTTTTCACAAAATTCCTTCCTAAGATTGCTTCTATATAAATTTAAATCTAGGTGGTCCAGACCTTTTATTATAGATAAGGCATTTCCATATGGAGAAATTGAACTAAATCATTTATATAAAGGTAATTTCAAAGTGAGTGGTCATCGTTTGAAACTATGTCTTAGAGGTGAACTTGATAAAAGTACAGAGGACCTTAATATAATCAAGTCACCTTAATCATAAATGAATATGTCTAGCTAAAGATGTCGAATAAGTGCTACTTAGGAGGCAACCCAAGAATATGATAGTTTTGATTATTTTATTTTAGATTTTTGGTTTGTTTTATGATAGGTTTAAGAGCATTTTTATTGATTTTTTTCTTATTTTTGTGTTCTTTGTGTATTTTATTTAATTTTCTTGAGTTTGTGTTAAAATTTTTAAAGATTTTAAGAAATTAGGGGTATACATAAACGTGTCAATGCCCGTATCTAGAAAATATTAATGTTTTCTATTTGATATGGATTCAGTGACTTATATGGTCACTAGACATGCCTGTGTCTTTTATGTATGAAATATACACAGTCAATCATAGTGACTTATATGGTCACAAGACACAATTATATCCTTACCAAGAATTTTGAAAATTTACCAATATGATCACAGTAAGTTACACGGGTTCCATAATTTTCTAGAATGTGTCAACTAATATGCTCGCTATACTTACCATATCTTTTTTAGGAACACAGTCATGTTCGCTAACAGTGTAAGTTTGCAAAGGGTTAAAAACCCTAACCTCTTCATCATTTTCTCACATTTTCCCTCTTCGTCCCACTCTTCGCTGTGTGTCCCTCTTCACTTAAAACCTAGCCCAAGTTTTTTATTAGCAATTTACAACACTCCCATTTGATCTTTCTTTCATTTTATGTCGAATTCTTCTTGGATTTTGTGTTTTCTTCATATTTAGGGTTTGTTCTTCCCCCACATTACTAGGTTTTGTGCTTGCTTCAATCTTTAAGTATTTTTTGATAATTTTGTTATTATTTTGCAATTATAAGTTGAATTTCAAGCCTCTTTTATGGATTATTGAATTAATTGATGATATTTTATTTTACTCACTATGTTATAGAATTGTGACGAGTTTCCTTAGATTTTGCATAAATTGGTGTTTCTCTTTCAATTAGTTAGTTTAAGTTTGTTTAATTTTATACTCAATTTCGTATTTTGCATAATTTAAGGTTTAATTGTTCATGTGGTATGTGTTTAGTTATTTAGTTGTTTAATTTCATTCTAAATTTTAGGAATCATATTTAATAATTATGTAATTAGTTTGATTTTTTTAATCAATTGCATGTTTAATTGTTTATTCAATTTTTCCATTATTTTAATTTTCTAATTATTTAATTTTTAGTATAATTTATTTTTATTTTGTGTATTTTCACAATTTTATGACATATAGTGAGTGTGAATTAAGTGTGGCTATTATGTATTTTTATTTTTTATATTTTTTTCATTTTAAGTATAATGACAAGAACGGAAGTATCACAATAAAAAAGAGAAAAGGAGAATATAAGAAATTGAGAACGAGGCAAAGGGTCTTCTAGAGACTAAAGTAAAGCTCATTCCCCATTAGGTTGAGAGACTGATGCACATCTACCAACATGATACGAAATGCTATAGTTCAATATTAGAGCCTACAAAGCCTAGTTTCAATAGATGAAAGAAAAAAATATGGGAGAAATATATGTATAGATTGGGAGGCACTGGAGTGAGTTAATTTGTCCCAATAGGTTTGAGATTTCTTAAGCCCAAGAGTGTGGTCTTATTTCTTCAAGGCAATGGAGCCCATATACTAGGAACTTACATTAATGATGTGCTCCACTTTTCTTTTATAGAAAAGGGTTGCTATAATTGGAATCGACAAAAAGGTAGGGACAATATGCATCAGGCTATAACACAACTAGTGAGAAGAATAAAAGTCTTTAAGCGGCTACCATCGATTAGGCTACTCAAAACTATAGTCTCCTTAAACTTGGATGTTATAAAGAACATGCACTTCATGCACTGAAGACAAGGATCGATACATGTTATCTAAAGATGGATTTTACTTTTGAAAGCAAGTAGTTATAAGAGCATAAGGGGATCACCCTAACAAATAGAAGTAGCAGTAGGGACCTGACTTACCTTAGTTGCCACTGCTAAGAGGAGAGCCTGAGTAGTAGGATGATGCCTTAGAGAGTACGAGCACTCCTAGAATGATGACATCACCTCCATATAGAGAATACCTAAAGATTTCCTAATTGGAGAAGCTTATAGGAATAATCTTAGTAAGGTAGATTTCTATATGAGATGATTAAAATGAGCTGATGAAACATTTGATGTAGTTAGAGACACATGATAAATGGATTGAGGAGGTGCTATGTGGGATGGTAATTTTTTCAAAGGTCTTATAAGCACCAAAATTATATTACAAATTGAACCTCCCTTTGTATGACAACCTTGCTTAGATCCATTTAAGTAAGACTCAGCCTTCCCTTATGATTGTCAACCAATTAACTTATTTTCGAACACCTCACAACCTTTGTAGTGTTTACCTCTCACACTCTTACGGAATTGCTAAGTCTGCACTAAAATATCAAAGGAAATGATAGATGCGTGAAAGAGATATAAAAAATGCTAACCTTTATTACTTCCCTCAAAGTATACAAAAAAATGCTCTCTTAAAATTTATAATGAGCGAGGCTCAAATTAGCTATTTGTAGACACCTTTAACTTGATGGCTAAGTTACAATTCAGATTATTAACTGAATTGAACTAACAAGATCACATTTTATCCTTATCATATTACATCACACTAATCAATAGGATGAAATCTCCATCCAAATATGACTCTATTTAAGAGGAGTAAGCTACATCCTAACCAACAAGATAAGAGCTTGCATCTATACTACTGTTATGTATGTGATCCAAATAACCTTTAACCTAAGGTTGTTTTTAGCTAGTTATGAAGTGTCTTTATGTGATAAGAGGCTAACAAACTACCCTCACTAGATGGATTCAAGGCCTATGTCAAACTAGTATAAAGGTAGGCATTCACCTGATCTTTGAACTATCACAAGGTATTAGCTTTCTCTTATATAACTTTTGTGATCGAATTTCCCTTACATTGGATTAAGAATTTGATCCTTCAATTATTCTTATATTTCCTAATCGTTTGATGATCTGAGATCTTCTCCATTTAATCATTGAACTATTTTCTCACAATCGATGGAGCTATCTTCATTTGACTCCTATTCAGATCTGATGCATTCTTATATTACGGTTTGAGAAAAATAACATGAAAAATATGGTGTGCCTTAAATCTCTTAGGCAACTTCAATTTGTATGCCGTATTTCCAACTTTACTTAGCACTTCAAATGGTCCTTGATGTACTTGCTTACTCGATATTCTTTGTCTATATCTATAGGGAAAGTTTTAACATTACCTTATCTCACATGTCAAACTCTAATGATCTCCTCGGTAAGTCTGCTTGCTTCTTTATCCTTCGAGAAGCATTTTGAAGACTATCCTTCACCTTATCTAATAACTCTTGATTCTCTATCGTAGATTTATAGCTATAAGGAACTTGCCACCTTTCCTTTATTGTGCAATCTTGAGTGGAACGAGAGGTTTTTGTCCTAAGATTATGTCAAATATTTTCCTAAGATCTGTATAAGTTATAGAGAAATTGTATAATGTAAAGTAAACTTAACTAGCTATGTTGACTTGCACTTACAGAATGCCTTAAGTACTCCTCTAATAAGCCATTGATCCTCTCATTTTGGCCATCTATCTATAGGTGATTTGTCATTAAAAATTTCAAACCTCAGCCCACCTTATTGAAAAGGGATGTCTAAAATTGGCCCTTAAATTTGGCATCTTGGTCATTCACAATGTATATAGGGACTCCAAAGTATTTTTGCCACATTTGTATCAAACAACTTCGCAGCAATATTTAAAGGACAAGATGCTATTGCTAATATGAAGATTGCATATTTAGAGAATTGACCTATAATCGCAAAGAATGTTACCATATTGTCCATCTTTGTAAACCCACCAATGTAATCCATTGAAACTGACATTTATGGTCTTTCACAGATGGTTAAGGGTTATAATAAAATTGGTTTCCTTCTTGTTCTCTAACTTATCTAATTAACAAATATGACAGGTCTTAACATATAACTCAATGTAGTTATTCATACTTAGTCAAAAGTAGAAATAAGTTAGGAGCACCATCATCCTTTGAACTTTAGGTGACCACCGCATTATGAGTCATACGTCTCCTTTGGTAGTTATTTTTGCATTCCACCAAAACTTAGCTTATACACTTGACTACTCTTAGTCATTAAAAGCCATCATCATTGAGCCAAAACCTGCGTATAACAGCTTCATTAACTTATGAGATTAACTTACAATATGGGTTTTCCAATGAACCTGCATCTTTAATTAGCTCCAATAGAATAGATTCCACCTTAGAAATGGCAAATAAGGCTAGGAAAACCTCCTTCTAACTTAAGGTATCCACCATGTTGTCATTCCTTCCCAGTTTATACTCCCACATAAAGTTGTATTTAGCAAAAAAAACTCTTGCCGCCAAGCCTACTTTGTTAATAACTTTTTTTAAATCCTAAAAATTGTGTTGGCAACGTTATTGGTACGAATAACGAACCTATTCCCTAATGAATATATTCTCCATGTCTTAAGGCAATGCACTACGACAAGCATCTCCTTTTTGTGCATCAAGTACCAATGCTCCATAGTATTGAGCTTTTAGCTCTCAAATGTTACAGGATAACCATCTTATACTAAAAAGACTCTACCAATGACTTTATTTGATGCATCTGTATGTACCTTAAATTGAAGATCAAATTTGAGCAGCTTCAGTACATGTTCAGTTAAGATAGCAGCTTTAAGTTTCGTAAATGTCTCTTAACACACATATGACTAACACCACTGATATGTTCTTAATTGATTGTATAATTATTTCATAAAACTTAGCGATTGATGATATGAACGTGCTTAAAATACTAACTTTGACCCATATGTGGTTTTAGTCATAATTGGGAAGTAAAGGAGCTAAAGTCAATCAAAAGCATGATATTTGAGCTAAAGTCAGTCAAAAGCATGATATTTAGGCCATATTACAAAGAATAATACTCACTTGTCTTTATGGACTAAGAAGAAGAAAATTTAAAGACAAGAAGAAGACAAGAAAAATGAAAACACAAAGAAGAAGAAGAATCTAAGTTACTCACGACATGCAGCTGGATAAATAAGGAAGTAGAAAGTTATGCATGTTTCATACAAGAATGTGAATTTAAAGGATGATGGATAATAGAAAAACAAGACCATAGTGAGAAAGAAAAAGGTAGCTGATAGGATAAAACACCAAAATGCAGCATAGAAGCAAGGAGTAAGTAGGAGCAAAATGACATGCAGCAGTTAGTAACATGAAGCAAAACATAGTGCAGGTGGACAGATAGAAGCAAGCATGAAATAGTAGCGCAACCAGAAAGGAGTAGCATGAAATGACAACATAGTAGATGGGACAACTAAAATGTAGAGGTAAGGAGGAGTAAAAGGGGGTTTTGAAGCATGGGTTTTAGAAAAAAGAAGGAGGCGCTGAGATTTGTTCTTCATGGGTGGTCTTCAAGGAATGTTTTGAAAGGGAGGCTAAGCATTATTTTTTGGAGCTCTTGGTTCTAATGAAGATGAGGGGTAAAGCTTTCAAGCTTGAGAGACCTATATAAGGATAACTTTCTGACAACAGTTTGGAGGTGACATCGACTCCAATAACCCAGTTAAACATTCCTTCCATTGATTCGTTTTTTCTCTCTTTATAAATTAATTTGTTATCCTATACGTATGGATTTGGGTTTTGTGTATGAATGTTCATGTTATCATTATAGTCTCATTATCTGTGGATGAAACCATTGGATATTGTGAAAAGATGATTTTAATGTGATCATTGAATCATTTTATCATAAATCCATTGCTAGAATATTCAATATAATTCATAATTGTCATATTAAAATTCATTTGGAGTGACTAATGGTTCGTAATCATTAGGGATAAAATAACTTAGGTTAAATGACACATTATATGTGGTTTTTACCTTAATTAATCAATTTTCCTAATTCAAAATGCTCTTACCCAAGTAAATATAGAGATGGTATCCTAGGTTATTCAATAGCTAGGTTTAATTGACGATCGTATCTTAATTAAACGATAACTAAAGTAAAACTTAGGTTAATTATTAACCCATGATTAATTATTGCTAGGAGAGGTTTGAGAATAAAAAATCATTGAAATATGATTAATTAGGAGGTAGGCTGAGATTGAACCAAAGAACTGGATCCCTGCCGAATTCCCCACTTTTCTCATTTTTTACATGTTTTCTTTAAACTGCTTTTATTAGTTAGTTTAGCTTTTTTTCTTATTTTTAAAATCAAAACCCCTAAACCTAAAGACTAATTATTTTCATTTCAATAACTTTACACACACTCTCTGTGGGATTGAACTAAACTCACTACTGCTATAGTAGTAGGTCTAGTTTATTTTGACTAATGTTATAACTCGCTGTCAACCACTCTTCTTTTTCTTCAGCAAGTCTGTTAATGGTGTTGCTTTCTTTGAGCATCATACTATAAATTGCCTATAGTAGTTAGCCAGTCTAGTAAAAATTTGTAACTCTTATACTATTATAGGAATTTGCTACTTAACTATTGCCTTCTTAACTATTGCCTTCACTTTCTTCAGATCCTTCCTGACATGACCATTACTCATTAAGTGACCCAAGAATTTGATCTCTAACTATGCAAACCCACACTTCTCCATATTAATGTATAACTTGTGTTGCCTCAGTCACTCAAACACTTTCCTTAAGTACTTCTTAGATACTACCATATTAGTGTTGAATACTATGATGATGTCGATACACCCTAATAACCTTGTCAAGGAAGATATACAACACGTCGTTCATTAGGTTATAAAATTTTGCATAGGCATTAATCAATCTAAATGGCATTAACAAGAATTTGTATAACCCATACCAAGTTATGAATATTACTTTTTCACTTATTGCCTCAACTATCCATACTTGTGAATACCTGCTTTGCAGATCAAACTTTGTGAAAACAGTAACCCTTGATAATCAATCTGTCAAATCTTTTCTTATCTTGTTCAAGGCTTGATATTCCATGCATATCTAAAGGCTTCCATCTTACTTCTTCTAGAGTAGCACAAGGCCACCATAAGGGGCATTACAAGGTTAGACAAACCCACCTCTAACAAGTCACCAAGTTGTTTTTGAAGCTTCCTTAAATCCAGTGGGGTCATCCTACATGGGCATGTGCAGATGGAACAGCTCCTGGAACTAACTCAATCTTTTGATCAATCTCTCAACAAGATGGAAGAGTCTTAGGCAAATCTTTTAGCATCATATGGAACTCCTTTAATAAACTTACAATTGCATAAGGGATTTCTACCATATGGTCCTGATCAATCTCCTATATGGTAATAAGATAAGTTCCCATACCGTTCTTCAACCCTTTCTCAATACTCATAGTTGAAACATATTCTACGTTGTTGTATCGTCTATTATTCCACTACTAGATCTACAATAGTTAACATGGTAGGAATTTTATTCATTCATGACCAATACTTTCCAAACTTAAATATAGTACCACCTTTGCTACCTTTAGGAAGTTAATCATCAATATTCACTCAAAATATTCAAATAGTATAACTTTGATACCTTAAGCCCCAAATTATGCATCATTTTATCTACCATGAAACATTGTGTTGCACATATATCCAACGTTATGATTACCCCCTTCCCATTGACTTGTATTTCTGCGTACATTAGCTTGTAAAAAATAATAGATTTGCTTTTAACCACATTTAGTAAAGCAATCAAATTCATTACCACTTTTGAATATTTTTCCTCTTCTTCAGTAATTACAACGTTTAACTTCTCCTTCCTTGGAAATTCTTTTATAAAATATGGACTGTTGTATAGGTAACAACTAAGTTTACCCTTCTTGGACGACGTCTTTGTACTCTTGAAGCCACCATTTTGCTTGCTTTTCCCCTTAAATCTCCCTTATTATAGTCTTTCTTCTTTTTTCACTCACCCTTCTCCTATCGAGATAAGCCTTTGCTCTTGGAAGAAATAAAAGATCCATCCTTAATAACTTTTTTTGCTCAAAATTCCACCAAAGCATCAACAATTATGATTGCACTAGCTATGTTCTTCACATTTTGCCTCCATAACTTCATTCACACCTATAATCATAACCAGAAAATTTGAATAGTTTGTTCTCCTGTAACATATTATCAATATATAGTATTAGAGAGAAAAACTTTTTTAACATACTCTCTTACTGATTCGTCTTGCTTCAACTTTTTCAAGGCATCCCTTATAAGTCAAAAAGTGTTCATCAAAATGAATTGATCCTTTAACTTCCTTTTCATCTTCTCATATATGTTAATTAGAGCTCTTCCCGTACTAATTTTGACAAAGGTTCTCATTCTCCACTAAAGCTTGGTACATTCATCTAAATATATAGCTGACTTATTAGGCTTCTCAGTATTAGCACCTTAACAACTGCAACATACTACTCCATATCCCACAAAAAGTTCTCAAGCTCCTTGGCATTCTATATACCTTCAAAACTTTGGTTTCATGCACTTTCACCATATTGCTCTCGATAAACCAAACATCCTGTATTGCAATAGTATACCTTGGGGTCATTATCTCAAACTTATTCTCCTCTTATACCTTTATTAAATCTATTATTTGAAGTTCCAACTATTGGATCTATTGGTTGAACATATTAAATTAAGAGTAGTAGGAAGTGACTTCTTTCTCCTTGAGGAATTAGCCCAACAAGTGCCTCCACACTGTTGACACATTTTGATAAATTTTACCTCTTTCCATTTCGAAATATGGCTCTAATGTAAAGTTTTAGAAAGGTCTTCTAAGCACCAAACTTATATTGCAAGTTGCGCTTACTCCTTTACACGAAAATCTCATTCAGATCTATTTAAGCAAGACTCAGCCTTCCCCTATAATTGCTGACCAACAAAATTATTCTCAAACACCTTATGACCTTTGCAGTGTCTAAATCTCACACACTTGCGAGATTATTGAGAAAGCACTAAACTATCAAAGGTAATAATAGAAGAACAAACGAGATATAACAATGATAACTTTTATTACTTCCCTCAAAGCATACAAAAGAATGCTCTCTCAATGTGTATTATAAGCAAGGTTGACATGAGCTATTTATAGGCACCTTTGGCTTGATGGCCAAGTTACAATTTAGAATCCTAACTAAATTGAACTAATTAGATCACATCTTATCCTTATAAATTTATATCACACTAACTAATAGGGAAACATCCTCATCCAAATAGGGATCTATCTGATAAGATTTAGCTATATCTCAACTATTAGGATAAGAGATTATATCTATCTAAAAATGATATATTCATATCCATAAAGATCTCCACTATCTCCAGTTGATCCTCCTAAACAAAAATTATCTTTTTGAGCTAATGTCTATCATATGTGGTCTTATGATGTGGCATCCAAGATCTCCTTATGATTTCTGTCCATTGATGATGCGTTATCTAAACCCAAAGCCTTGTATGGCATATTGGTTTCGACCAATTCTTACCAATGTCAATTCCATTAACCATGGTTCATTCATTGGAGCATATACTAAGTCCTAAGTCCATCAAAAACTTAATCTTATCTAAGTCAATTTGTTCAGGGTCTGAAACTTTAGCAATAGTCATACCATGCTTGATTAAACTTGCTAAATTACTATGTAGCTCTTGCATGCCACCATCATATGTGTGATTCAACCCAAGGCTTGTTTCCAATTAACTGTGAAGTGAATTTATATGCTAAGGGGGTAATAGCTAGGAAGATACCTTGGACTTAAAATACTAAATCCAATGACTAAAGTTGACCTATTATTATCCATTCTAGAGTATCACTTAAAGGCATAGAGGCCACAAACATTCCTAATACACTAGATAGCTGATGGATACATATGCAGTCTGGAATCCCCAATTATTATTTTGTTTCTTTTATTTTCATCTTTATTATTATGTATTTTTCTTAATTTTTGTTACTTTATTTTTTTTGTCTAAATAGGTTGCAAAGGCTTAACCATGCTAAACTATTATTAAAATGTCATTACATTTTATTTTTATTTTATAGTTGTTTATTTCTTTATATTTTCCTTTCACCTTTTTATCCCTTTTTGTTTCTCTTTTATAAGGATGATTGTATTTAATATCAAACGGAAACTACAATGAGTTCAAAAATTTTATAAATTATTATTTAGGGAAGTAGAAAATCATATTCCTTTATCACCATCTTTTGTCTAATATTATATTTTTTGTACTTTATTGTATGCATTGGGGACAATGTACAAATTTAAGCGTGGGGAAGGGGTTAATATAAATTTCAAAGACAATTTTCAAATTTCTTAAGCTTATTATAATCTTTACGGTCTATTCTTATCAACTAACATCCCAATTAGTTAAAATGTGTCCAAAACACTTTAGGTTATTATTGATTGTTAAATTGAATTAGTATGCAAAAGGATGAAAGTTGGATTAGAATTACGTTTATAAGTCCTATATTGAATTAGCATGCAAAAGGATGAAAGTTAGATTACAATTACTTTTATAAGCCACATTTTAGTAGTTATTGAGATAATGTTAAGCCTAAATGTGAGCTTTTGAGCCTAAGAGCAATTTATCATTAGTTTATATTATATTATTCTTTGTTGTGTGTTTATCATGCAAAGGTGGATGATTCCAAAACTTGCTGTTTTTATTCATGTTAAGACCATATTGTTATACTAGAGACATTAAAATGATAAAGGTACTTAGATTTAACCATTTTGGTTTAGAATATTTTCTTTGATTCTTATATACCTTATTTTATCCCTTAAGAGTACCTAATCTGAGAGTTAGCCTTTTTTTGACATATTATAGCCACATTGATAGTATTTATCCTAGTTTTCTTGAAAACTTTCATTATTTTTCAACCTTTAAGGATTGTATTTACTTTATTGCTTAAATCTTAGATTATATTAAAGAATTTAAAAAAGAAGTTCTAATGTGGCTATGATTAGTGGTACAAGGTGATTGTTAAATTTATTTCTTCTCTAGTGCTTTATTGATATTATAATTTTGCATTCTCTCAAAAGTGGCTCAAAGTTCAAGTTGAAAATTATTTATTGCAAGTATATCAATTGAAAAAAAAAAAGAAAGCTTAAAGGGTGAGAAGAATTATTTTTATGATGTTGAAATTTTTGTTTGGAGGACCCATGCTATCAAGAACTAAGTTTTATATAATCTTCTTTATTTGAATTTCCTTCAACAGAGTTACCCTTTTAATTATCCGTTTTGTTTCTTTACCTAAGCCTCATTACGCAATATTTAAAATACATTTTGATTTTTGTTTATAGTTTACTTATTAATGGTAAAAATGTGATTTTATTGTAAGCTTTAGTTAAGAATCCTCCTCTACATTAATTTGAGAGTTTTTTTTTAATATTTTCCATCCTAAACACTTTAAGTGAATTCATTATGAGGCTTTAAAATTTTGTTGTGTTTATTTGATGAAGATTATCAATTTGATTGCTATTGATATTGGCTTATAAAAGTTTGTCCTAGGATAGTTGAGGTCTAATTGTAAGCAAATTTGGTTCATATGATATGATAATCTATGTCGTAGACAGACATTAAGTTTCATATGGGATTGATTTTTTAATTTTAGTGGTTTGGATTGTTATTATTTTTAAGACAAGTAAAAGTATAAGAGTGGGAATGTTGGATAAAAGCTTAATTGATATATGTTTTTAATCCCATATTTAGCGTGTTTTGCATGTTTATTTGATAATTTTATGTTTTTTATACTTATTTGGTTTTTAGTATATTTTTAGGTCTTAATAGCCTTTATAGATCTGAATGGAGAAATTCAGGTGAAATTAGGGTAGAAAGAAAAGAATTGAATCTATTTTGGAGGGGTATACTTATGTTAATAAAAGACAAGCTCATGTACATCATGTTCTTAGCTGTATAAAGGAAAACGTAAGACTTTGTGAGTGCATATGGCTTCAAAGATGCTATTTTTCCTATGTGACATGTAAGTCACATACAATGTTGTGTCCACTACCTGTTTAAGCTTATGGGAATATGTCTATACATGATATTTGAAGGAGATTAAGGGACACAATCATGCACACAGTTGTGTGAATAACCATGTCTACTATAAAACCATAATTTTGCAATATAAAAGGCAATTATGAAGGCTAATTAAAGGGAGCCGAAGTTGGAGTTGAAATTTTAGAGATAAGAGGGAGTTCTAAACACAATTTTAAACCCTAGGATGACAAAGAAGCGAAGATTACATAAGAGATTTGATAAGAGCACTCTTCCATTAAAGTTTTAAGGAATTACATTGGAGAAAAGGGAATATAAAATGAATTTTCTTATTTTAATTCTTCTTTTAAACTTTTGATTACGTTTTCTATTATTATGAACTAAATTTATTTAGTCTCTAGGTAGGTTGAACCCTAAGTTAAGATGGACCGTGTGATTTGATTCTTTATTTAATGTAATTTCATTATTGAGTTATTGCGATTCAGTTAGGTGTTTTAATTCTTGAATTAATATGTCTAGGATATTATTCAACGTATGATTTCATACAATTAAGATTGCTAAATTATTTTGTATGAATAGATCTATCATAATTGAAAGGAGTTAAATGAGAGCCTAGGGATAGGTCGACATAAATCTTACTAGGTGCGTGATTATATTTAAATATATATTCATTGAAAACATGTAATTAAATCTTTACACATGTGTGATTCTTTTATAAAGGTTTTATGAGTGCAATTCTATATACAAATAAGCACATTGTCTACAAAATAAAGAAAAAATTACAGTTATTTAAAAAAGAAGTTATAAAAAAGAATAATATTTTTTCATATATTAAAATGAATGACAATTATAAAATTATGCAATAAGTAATTAAAATATAATAAGAATATAAATATATCAATTGAAAAATTATAAATAGTTTGATTGATAAAATTTGACTATAGATTACATAACCAAATATAATTTAACATAACCTTAAGATATTTAACAAACATGTTTAAATTTTATATATTTCATCTATTATATGTTTCAATATTTAATTGAGTTTTAAAAAGTTTATACTTCTCAGTATATGCATATAAGAAATTATTACAATAATTTTTTAAATATGTGAAAACAATATTTGAAGTTAAATTTAGTAATTATAAATGTATATTATTTTCTTAGGGCAATTTATCCTTTTAATATTCTATGATACTATTATTGATAAGAGGAAGATGTGGAACCTTTCTTTGAATTTCCTCTTATCCACAGGTTTGAAATTAGTTCTTGAGTCTGTTGTTAGTTGTTCTTTTGTGGAGTCTACGCTATCAACATTAAGTTTGATAAAAGAATTATTGATGCTTACACATTCACATGGCTTTGGAACATTTTATACTTTATTCTTCAATTCTTAAGCCATCCTTTAAAGTAGTGTAAGCTTAGCTTTCCTCTTAATAAAAGGAATTCGATTTTTCAGGTCCTTTATTTTCATTTTTTTGTCATTTGCTTGAACTCCATTTCCATAATTATCTTCCTAAGGACTAGGATCAATGATAAAAGTTATAAGTCCTTTTGATGTCTCTTTAGGATGAAGTTTCATGAGTTTATAACAATCACTATATAAAAATTTCCTTTCTTTATGTTTCCCTATCTTCTTCTACTTTGGTTGATTAAGCCTTTGTGAGTAAGTTATAAATACTTTATCCTCATAAAGCTTATCCTTTTTATTTAATATTATAATAGGAGTTTCATCATAGAGAGCATTAGTGATATCAACAAGAATATAGATTCCATCATAATTAACTATTTTTAGGTTAGTAGTTGGCTCATCTAAGTATAGAAGTTTGCCTACTTCTATAACTAGCTAAGTGGATAATGGATTTAATTATCCAATATTTCAGTATAATACTATAAATATTGATTCCAATTTAGAAAGAACTTAAAGCTTCTTTTTTAAGAACTTCACTAGAAGGATTGACATTTGCAATACCATTTTTAAGCTGAAAAAGCAGTACTGAAGTTTTTGTTGGGGGACAGTGTCTCCTAGTACCTGAAGTTAAAACCTTTTATTGAAAGGGCTTGAACTTCAAGAAGAAGATGGGGGAAGAGAATGAGGTTAGGAATGAGGACGATGTTGGGGGAAGTGATTGAATTTCTCTAAGTTTGTTAATTCTGAAATAACCACAAGTTGACAGCATAGTTGTAGCTAATACCAACAAGTGCAGGCCAATCCAACAAAGAGGATGAATATCAGTAGTTAACATTATCCTATGATCTAGTATACAAATTTGATTGCGATTTTTAATAAAAGAAATTAAAATTTTATCAAATAAAATAAAACAGGCAGCAAGATTGAATAGAGAATTAAGACATCATTTAGGAAATCACCAATATTGAGAATTAGTGTCTGGGCTTCGAATCCCCATAAATAACCTTAATTGATTTATCTTTTATTATGCAATTGTCTTTTTGATTTATTGGACCGTGGAAATTCCTATGGTATGCTAACAGCTCACTCTTAAATCTAATAACAACTAATCCTAACGTTATTAACTAAATTTCTTAGGTTAAAGTTTATGGAATTGTTTTACCGATTTCTGAATTCTAATATTAGGTTTGATACTAATCTAGAGGATTTATGTCATTTGTAACCAACTTTTTCCAATTACGATAGATCTATTCATACACAAGATTTCTCAATCTCTATGTTATGAATTCATATTATGCACTAATATTCCAATTCTATTAGAACACAAATTAAACATGTAAATGAATCATAATATATCAATCCAATCAATTGCATTGATAAAAGAATCAAACATATTATGGCACAATACTAGAGTACATCTAGCCTTGACATTAAAAGAATTTATTTATACATGATAGAAAACAAAATCAAACATAAGCAGAAAGAAAAACGAATTAAAAATAATAGGTTTATAATTTTAAATCTCTTTGTTTGTCTCCTATCAAATATTCTTGCAAGGTATAGGTTTGATCTTCTATTCTGATGGATCTTTTCATGATTTCTTTTTATTTTCCACTTCTTTGAATCAAAATCTCCCCTTCTTAATGATCTTAGCCTTTGTAATCACCTCTTAATGTCTACTTTCCTTTTCTGCCTCCAAACATGTCTTTTTGTAGTAAATTTTAGGGTTTTAGGAGATGCACAGGATAACACATGAACATGCATCAAACTGTACATAACCCAAAATCTTTAGAATTTGCAATTTGCATGGCCTAAAATAATTACACGGGCTAATGCATGGTCATGTATACTGTTTCCACTTCACATTTTTATTTTATATCACCTTTTCATCTGAATTCTTCTCCTTTAAGTTTGTAAAGGAAATTATAACCTATAAGCACACTTAAAGGGAATTAGGTACCAAATATATAATAAAAGTATAAAATATCAAACAAAAGAACATCAAATATGTGGTATAAATATGGTTAACTATACATCTATTAGGAAGACTAGGGTTTAAAGCTAAAGTTAGGCAAAGGTTTGAAGTTCCCGAGTTGATTATGACTAAAGCATGTTCACCTTTAGGGAGAGAAGGAGGAATTGAACTTAGGGAGAGAAGAGGAAAGTGGATAGGAAACAAAGGCTAAGGGGTAAACATAATTTTAAAAATGGAAATAAGGAAAAACTAAGGAAAGAGAACAGAAGTGTAACAAAGGATGGAAAGAAAGGGAAAGAAAAAAATTAAAGGAAAAAAGAGAGCTTTAGGAAAACTTTATACCTAAGAATGGCAATAGAGAGCTAGGGAGTTAAGCATAATGAGTAAAGAAAACTAAGAGACAAAGTGGAATGCAGTGAGGATTAAGTAATAGGGAGTGAAAAATAAACTTAAGATGACAAGATGAAGGAAGGATGAAGCTCAGGTAGAACCAAAATATAACATAGAAAATCTATGCAAATCTGAAGCAAGAAGATTGAGAAAGGACCTAAACTATATATAAAGCTCTTGAGGCAACCATGCACTAATACATGCATACTAAAGTGAAGAGAGAAGCTCTAGTTTCTCTCTATATCATGTACTTAAGTTGTTTATAAGTGTAGTTAAACCTTTTTTATACATCTTTTAGAAATGAGGATGACAGAGATTAGCTGTAAGAACATGAAGTTTATAACAAAAAATTATTGATCTCAAATTATAAAAAATACTAGAATGGTAAAATAGCTATAGTGTTTGACATAAAATGTATTAATATGACCTACTCAATAATAGAGGAACAATTCATCCATGTTTTAGTGAGGCTGAAGCTGGAAAGAATTAACTTCCAAGTCACTTTTGTTTATGCATATAAACTTTAATTTTTAGAATCAAATTATAGAGCAATTATAAGATTTGAGAGTAATAATTAACTCACTTTGGGTTCTTATAAGTGATTTTAATAGCATGTTCTGTCATACAGAAGTAAATGGGAACTCTTGTACATAAAACTTCAATAATGGTTTCATAACATATGATAGCAACATTTAGGTTACAAATTTGAAAATGGAAGGTTTATTCTATTCTTTGAGCAACAATTAGAAAGGTAAGTGATTCCTAAGGAAAAAGTTAGATAGAGACTTTATAAACAACTCATAAATCTCTAATTTTCCACTTATTTTATCATACAAACGTAGTGACTTAAAACTTTTCTCTTTCCTATAGGATGAAACATCCTTTTAGATTTAATAACATGCTAACAAAAAAGAAAGGATTGAAGGAAGTAAACTAATTTTCGTCAACACAAACTCTACTTTTATATGAGGAAAATAGGAAAATCAAGGATGAGCTTAATTCCTAAATAAAAGAGTATATGGGAACACATATCAAGAAGTTATGGAAGCTAGGAAAAATCTGAACAAAACTTAACTCCGCCTATGTAATTCACCTACTAGTGAGACTCTACAATTAAAAGAGAAAGGAACATTATTTAGATACTCCTATGTAACTTAGTTCTAACAGATCTTATGGAAACAAAGAGCTAGAATTCCCTAATTAAAGGATGGGGATAAGAATACTTCTATTTTTGCTTAAATCAATCCTTACAGGGAGAAACATCAAAAGAATAACATCCCTTATAAATGATAAATGGATTAAGATAGAGAATAAGCATTGCTTGCTTAAAGAGGCATCCAAATTCTTCTTTAATTCTCTAAGCACTTAGCTAACGACTCTTCCTTAGTAGGCACTCTTCAAAATATCATTAAAAAGAATATTGTAGGCCTTGACACTTAATCACTAGTCATGCCATTCACTACAAAGGAAGTAGAAGAAATGGTTTTTTTTTTAATACCTTAATCTCAACAAAGCACTAAGAAAAAATGGAATGAACTTAAGCTTAGCCCCATATAGAGATAGTGGTGATTGAATATATCATAGAATTTTCAATCATGGTAAGCTATTGAAGCAACCTTTACGTCGTTTATACCTAAGATCCATAGTCCTTGCTCCTTATAAGATTTTAGCCCTATTTTTTCTGTAACTCTTTATATAAAATTCTGAATTGCTTGCAAATAGACTTAAGAACCTACTTCTTAAATACATTGATGCATCTCAAAGGGCTTTCATAAGGAAGATAATATTCTCCTAGCTTAAGAACTCCTAAAAGGATATAATAGAAAACATGAACCATAGAATTGTGCATTAAAAAATGATCTGCATAAAGCGTTTTGACTCCTAGGATTGGAACTTTTTGATTAACAACATTAAAGCTTTTGGTTTCCTAAAGTCTTTATGTGATTAATATAGTACATAACCTCAATCTCTTTCAGTGTGTTAATGAATGGTGAACCAAAAAATCTCATAAAAGGTGTTAGGTGCCTAAGACAAGGAGATCCTCTATCGCCTTGCTTCTTTAATTGAAGCATGGAACTATTTTTAAGTTTAACAAGATAATCATCATCTAAGAAAATTTTTTTAAATTCCATTAAATATAAGAAGCTAAGAATTGTCATCTTATGTTTTTCAAATGACTTTTTTCTTTTTTCTAGGGTAGATGCTAACTCCATATGCGTATTAATGATTTCATTTTACACTTTTGATATGGTCTCTGGTTTATCCATGAACAAGGATAAGAGTGTAATGAATTTATTACTTAGTGCCCAACATTATACACAATGGTTCTCGCTAGTGACACGATTAAAGATCAGGAAGCCCCCATTGACATATTTAGGCATACCAATCATTTAAAGATGCCATCACAATCTTGTTACATCCCTCTTATAGAAAACATTTAAAGAAGTATTAAAAATTAGTGTAATAGAATTCTCTCACAAGTTGGAATAATGTTACTTTTTAACTCTATTAAGTAATCTTCATATCTATTCGTCTCAAAATGTCATTCTCCCTAAAGGAATTATTAAGAAAATTGAGAGATTAACGAGGAATTTCCTGTTATCAAGGGATCACTCCAAACATACTCTAGCTAAAGTAAATTGGAGCAAACCATGTCATCAAAAAGATGAAGTATGTTTAGGTATTACATCTATGAGAATTACCAATAAAATGATTAATATAAAGAGAGTATAGAGACGTAAAATAGATAAACAAGCCCTCTGTGTTAAATGTATTCTTACTTTTTATATAAGAAAAGCAAACTTATAGATTTTTAATCCAAAAGCCAATGCTTCATGGACTATGGTCAACTTTTCAAGCTAAGGGAGAGGATTATAATAGAGATTAAATATTAAATTAGGAAGGGGAGCTTAAAAACTTTTAGCATGATAATTAGCTTAACTATTGACCAAATAAAGTTGAAGTTGGGCTATTTGGCCTCAATAATATAATCTTTGAATTTAATTAATGAAGTAGTTATGAAGATAAGAGATCACATTGAGCAACTTCCAATAAGTTCTCTTACCATGGTGATTCTAAACATAAGAATCCAAATTAAAAAAGATCATGTTATCTAGTAGAATAGAGGCACTCAAATGACTTTTGCAAGTTATTGTTACGACCAAGTACTCTAAAGATGAAATAGGCTAAGCTACCCTAGTTTAAGTAGGTTAATCCCATATTAGTCTTCGCTCTATGACTCATAATAAATTGAAACTTATAACAACATATAGAATCAAAAGATTTGTGGATATCTCAGGCTCATATTCCTCATGTAGCCATAAAGAAGAGTCAATAGAAACTTCCTTTTCAAGTATGGGTTTCCTCCTTTCTCTAGAGAGGTGTTCCCTAACTCAACATCTTAGCACAGGCCCCTACTAACTGGAAAAATGTCATTATTTGGTCTTCCCAAAGTCATAAAATTTGTATATATATGTATATATATATACATGATCTCTTTAGCAAACACATTGTGTGCTTTACGGAAGTAAAGAATAGGTGGATATTTCAAAAGCAACTTAAAAATAAACATTATCCTTCATGAACTTGTGGAGCAAATTGGAGAATAGTTGTTGCTCCATAAAATTCACTTAGAATACAACTCAACTATATTTAGCAAGTGGAATTTACCTACACTAATCTCCTAATTTGTGAGCTTTAATGTACATAAACATTGAACATGGTTATGGCTAGTTGGAGTGGAGATATTGAAGTAAGGCATCATTTGATTCTTCTAGTCATGCAGTTATTGCAGAGCAGGCTTTTGTTTGTTTTGATTATTAATAGAGCATCTTCGAAGCTCCTTGTAATCAGAAGTTGTATTCTTATCTCTTTATTATTAGATTTATTTAATTTTTTTTAAAACTTTATATTTTTTTTACTTTAAATTATACCTTAATTATTATAAAAATAGTATCATATTTTACAAGTTTAAATTCTAATTCATTTTTCACAAGATATAGATATAAGGAATAGTCACTACAAGAAAATTAGTAATTAGCGATGAAAAATTACCGACGGAAAACGAGCTGTAGCAAATTACTGATGGAAGATTATGTTCCGTCGACACAATTGTCGGGAAAAATTTTATTTTGCGATGGAAAATATATTTGTTGGTAAATATGTGTTAAATAAAGTGCAGAACTTGGGGGGGGGGGTGATCAAGTTAATATTTAAAAAATTAAAATTTTCAACAATAACACTTTATTTTGAAAGATGAAACGAACACAAAATAATACGAAGTAAAAGAGTACAGAAAAAGAGAAAAAATACAGGGATATATACTGGTTCGGTTTCCAAAGAACCTACTCCAGTCTCCAAGTCTCCAACTTAAGTATCCCACTAACTTCAAACTTTCAAGAGTGTTTGAAGAAACTCTTTACAACACCTTCAAACACTGTTGCAGGACTTGTTCCACCTTACGATGCCAACGCAAGGATTTTACGAATATGAAAGATACCACACCCTTACAAAGAGTTACTAACTCTTTAGATACAATTTACTCTCAAAAAGAACAGATACACAAATATTGAAAGCTCTAGGTATGACATGTATTACTTCTCTCACAAAAGAAATAGAGTTTCGGTATAAAAAATGATGCATAAAACTTGAGAATATGGAAATCAAAGCTTAAGAGTGAGCAATTGGTGTGTCAAATGATGCAGATTGAATGGCTATTTACAGAGTTTCAAAAGAATATAGCCGTAAACCTCAGCAAGGTATGAAAAACTTGAGTTCTAGAAGCCTGTATATTCGAATATACTTATAGGAGATATTCGAATATCAACGATAGAAGATAGATTTTTCAATGGAAGGAAATAAACAAATCATTTTTAATTCATTTAAAAATATTTCCTTAAAATTCAAACAAATATAAATATCTTTCCATATCTTTTAAAAAACAAATTAAACACCTTCCATAAAATTCAAAACTTAAAAAATCTTTCCAAAATAAATTAAAATTTGAAAAGAATATTTATGGATATGATTAATTTTTCAAAAATTAAATACTTTAAAGATATTTTTTAAAAAACTTTACTTTATATATGTTGAAAAATAAAACCATATAATATATTTGAATGTATCAAAACTTATTTAAATTTA
>JAOSBN010000177.1:225589-237914 GCA_027563595.1 Erythroxylum suave
TTATGATGCCATGTGAGGTGTTAGTAATGATTGATCGTAGTTCACTCTTATCGTAGGATATGTATCGGAATGACCTGTGGGGTGTTCCGGTGTGTACCCTGCGGTAAGGGGGTGCTACAGTAAAGCTCCTTGATCGGATCAATTACAGACGCCTCGCTTTCAGCCACAGTGTAGGAGTTGAAGCTACTAGGAAACCCGAGAGCTACTGGGAACCTGAAGTTGAGCAGGGTCAGTGATCAATCAACAGTTGACCAATCAAGTATGTGACGATTCCTTGTGCGTAGAAGTGTACAAACTACGTAAGAATCTGATAGATCTTAGAGTTCTAGATTTACATTCTCTAACACTCTTGGGTAGGGTCTTAGGGGCTTAGAATTAGCCCAATTAAACTGGGATACTTAATATAATAATATATATATATGTATAGAATATGAAGTTGCATGCGGACAAAATCAAAAAGTGCATGTGATCTGATCTCTGACTTTTGTTAGGTAATAGGAACATAGGCACGTGAAGCCACCTCACCAGCGTCACAACTACCGACAAACAATAAAAGAAATATAAAAATAACAATAATTTAGAACGAGTTGTTTTTATAATTAATAAATTAAGTTCGAAGTTGAAATTTAAAATTACATAATTCAAGTTTATTTTGAATTTATTTAAACAGTTTAAAATTATATTATTTTAGATAATTATGCTAAAAAAATATTATTTAAAATAAAGAGATACGTAATTGAAATTTAAATAAAATATATTAATTTTATATTAGACTAAAATTATTTTTTATAAATAATTTGAGTCCGAAATTGCGTAGTTTAATTTATATTTTAAATTTAGTTAAATTCAAATTAGATAATTCAATTTTAATTTTAATTTCTCTTAAGATTATATCTATTATTTAAAATTAAATTAAATTAGATTGAATAAGATTAAAAAGAGTAAATTTTAACGACACAATTATAAATTATCAATAAATTTTTAAAAAATAACGGGTTTCATCATACCAAAATGAAATAAAAAAAATTGTAAGACAAAATCGCCATCAATGACTTTCCTAAGGACTTGTTTGGCTGAGCTTAAGGGGTTAATAATGGAACGGAATGGAGCATTATACACTTTCTTCTTTTAGTTGATGGTTTCGTAATGGAATGGAAAGGAATGAGATAGAATCAGAGGATTTTATGTTACGTTCCATTGTATCTTAAACAGTGAAAATAAGAAATCTCCGATTTGGAAGGTTTACGATAGAACGTAAACTAATAAATACATACTACTTAATATACCCTCAATATTTTTTCTTAATACTAATTATTTCTTCTAATCCTAACCCCTTTTATATTATTTCTCTTTACCCTAATAATAATATTTTTATATTATTCATAAAAATTTATATAATTAATAATAAAATAAATTTTTTATAAAATTTCTATTGATGAAAAACAGAAAAATTATAGAAATTATTATTTAATTGTTTTTATATATTTCTGTGTAAATAAAATATAATTGAATAAATTTTAAATATAAATCACATGTAATATAATAAAATTTGTTAAATAATGAATAATAACATTTTTATATAATTCATAATAAATTGTATATAATTAGTAATAAAATAATAAAATTTTTATTATTTTAAAATTTTAAAATATAAAAAAATTTTGTCACGGCATCATGACTTTTTAATTAGACGTAATTTTTGTTTTAAAATCACAGTGTTAAACTTTTTGTAAGAACCATTTTAATATCAGGGTATAATAATCATTTATTATACATTACATTCTATTTTATCCATCATTTAAACAACATTTCACTACATTATTTTATAAATCCTTCTATTCTTTCTAAACAACATTTTATTATATTACATTATATTTTATTATAAACTATTCCGCTCCGTTCCATTAATTAACATTTAACTACCCAAGTCCAAAGATTCACCATAAACAACCTGTAATCTCAAACCAATTTTAGGTTTTATCAACTTGTGAGTGATGAGTTCCTATCTTGTTGATGAGTGATGTGGTCCTGTAACTTGGTGGAGAGCAGAGACACCATTTATAACATTGATCGGTGAATTGAAATGCCTAGTCATTTGTAACTGTTGTTTTTAACCATGAAAATGGAGTCCACAGGGTCAGTATAGTCATTGTCAGGAAGGGCAGAGGAGGACCCAGAAAAGCCTGGCACCAATTCGTATTTCACATCATCACAGCTATTTGAGTCAGTACGCTTTTGAGCTGCTCAACAAGTCTAGATATTTTTCCCTTCTCTGTTATACCCGAATCAAAAATCAAATCCAAACCTGAAGGAAAAGTGGATAAAGATTCAAGCTTTAGGCAAGAGAGATGAGAGAAATCATAAGCATTCACATCGGACAGGCAGGAATCCAGGTTGGGAACTCCTGTTGGGAGCTTTATTGCCTTGAGCATGGCATCAGTCCAGATGGGATGATGCCCAGGTAACTTTTTTTTGATCTGTGCAAGCTCTCTCCCTTTTCTCTTTTATCTTTATGGATAATGGTACTTGGAAGTATTGGGGATCATGCTCTTCTTTTTCATTTTTCTATACCAAAAACTTTGTTGGGATTTTGTTTTCACGGAATCTAATGAGGGTCTGTTCTGTTCTCTGTAATGCAGCTTGATAGATCTATGTTCATCTGTTGTTGCTCTTATGTTTGTCTTTTATGTTCTATTATGTATCCTTCTGTGTATGGAAATGAGTATCGAAGTTCATATTTTGCGTTGAACCATGAGCACTCATCTTCCTTTTTGATGGTGCTTCGATTCGCTTCAGGACTTTGTATTCTGAGGGCGTTTGCTCTTGTTTGTACGCCTTTGGGCTCTGTCTCTTGTTCATATTGATGCAGTTACATGGAAATCTGATCTGAATCATGAATAATTTTTATGATCTTCGTTTTCGGTTTATGTCTGGATCTATTTCGGGTGGTGGTGTTACTGTAAAATGAATGGACAAGGCATCTCTTTGCGATGAATTACCAACACTTTTGGGAATAGTATGTGATTTCTGAGTGTTGAAATGGCGAGATCTTGCACATTTACAAGAATAATCAACATGGAAATTTACTGCTTCTGTTAATGTACTCCTTGAAGTGAATTAGAATGCATGCTGATTATCTTGGGTGTTTACCCGGAATACCTGTGTACTTGTACGTCTGTCTGTGGCTTTTGCTCTTGTTGTTCTTTTTTGTGCTTGGTCCTCTAAGACGTAATTTTGATTTCCCTTGCAGTGACACAACTGTCGGTGTTGCACATGATGCTTTCAATACCTTCTTCAGCGAGACTGGTTCAGGCAAGCATGTGCCTAGAGCTGTTTTTGTTGACTTGGAACCAACTGTGATTGATGAGGTTAGAGCAGGACCTTACCGACAACTTTTCCACCCTGAGCAACTTATTTCTGGAAAGGAAGATGCTGCGAACAATTTTGCCAGAGGGCACTACACAAGTAAGAGAGTTTTTTTATATCATATCACACTGCTCTTTTATGTTACCTATAGGTAGGGGTTAACCTGACATGGTCATGGCCTATAGTTGGGAAGGAAATTGTGGATCTCTGCCTTGATCGAGTGAGGAAATTAGCCGATAATTGCACGGGCTTGCAAGGGTTTCTGGTGTTCAATGCTGTTGGTGGTGGAACTGGTTCTGGTCTTGGGTCATTGTTATTAGAACGCCTATCTGTGGATTATGGAAAGAAGTCAAAGCTTGGCTTTACCATTTATCCTTCTCCACAGGTTCATAACATCTAATTCTTTTTATTTTCTAACAGGCTATACATAAATGGGGTTTATGTTACCCTCCTTTGTGGATTATATACAACATATCTCAATTTCTGTTAGAACATTCCGAGTATTTGTTCTGGTGAAAGTTGCTTCATCCGATTTGAGTCTATCATTAAGCTACAAACTTCGTAGATCTTGTCTTTCTGTTTTCCCTTTCATTGGTAGAACTCAGTATTGGTTTAATATTGAATTTCAGGTCTCAACAGCAGTTGTGGAACCCTATAACAGTGTCTTGTCTACACATTCTCTTCTCGAGCACACGGATGTTGCGGTGCTCCTAGACAATGAAGCCATATACGACATCTGCCGAAAATCTCTAGATATTGAGAGACCAACTTATACCAACTTGAACCGATTGATCTCTCAAATTATATCATCATTGACAACTTCATTAAGATTTGATGGAGCCATTAACGTGGATATTACAGAATTCCAGACCAACCTTGTACCATATCCTCGCATTCACTTTATGCTTTCTTCATATGCCCCTGTTATCTCAGCTGAAAAGGCGTATCATGAGCAATTGTCAGTTCCTGAAATTACAAATGCCGTTTTTGAGCCGTCAAGCATGATGGCCAAGTGCGATCCTCGGCATGGGAAGTACATGGCTTGCTGTTTGATGTACAGAGGAGATGTTGTTCCTAAGGATGTTAATGCTGCTGTTGCCACCATTAAAACCAAACGGACTGTTCAATTTGTTGACTGGTAAGTGAACATGCATTTAGTTATCAGAATTGAATGATGATACATGGTTCATTCATCTTACTCCATGGAGTTGTTTTCGTGCTTGCAAACCATAATGCGCACCTTTTAACAAAGGAGTTATGGGTTCTTGATTTGGGTTATATCTGACTTGTTTTGTGGGTCACCATCTCAACTTTCGGTTTCATATCTTACATGCTTAACATTCAAATATTCTAACAAGGTCGGTTCTATCAACGTGAAATTAAAAGTTGAGGGGGGTGTACGTAACTCTTTTCGATTTCGTTTCATACCTGAAGAAATTGTGTTGCTTGAAATTACACAGGTGTCCAACTGGCTTCAAGTGTGGTATCAACTATCAGCCTCCGGCAGTAGTCCCCGGCGGCGATCTTGCCAAGGTGCAACGTGCCGTCTGCATGATAAGCAACAACACAGCAGTGGCTGAGGTGTTCTCTCGCATCGACCACAAATTCGACCTCATGTATGCCAAGAGAGCATTTGTGCACTGGTATGTGGGTGAAGGCATGGAAGAAGGCGAGTTTTCGGAAGCACGTGAAGATCTGGCCGCCCTCGAGAAAGATTACGAAGAAGTTGGTGCTGAAGGTGAAGAAGAAGATGAAGGTGAAGATTACTGATCAAGTTAATCTGCAAGAGCCAAAAACACTTGGATTTTGGTTCCTTATCATATCAAACTCCGAACATTACTATATTTCTGGTGTGTGTGTGGTGTTTATAGCACCAATCATGTTCATGTTCTGAACCTTTTTGGTTCTGTCTTCTCTTCCAGCTTCTCAGCTTGTCTTCTGATGTAATAATGATAGAATCATTCTGTTCTTCAAAATATCCAAACTTTTGATTCTCTTAAAACTCCAATTATACACACCAATCTTGTCCCACTTGATGTTAACATGAATATCTTATAGATTGGTCAGGAATAATTATATGTTAAATTTCATAAATGATTTATTTAAAATATATAATTTATAAATTATTACTTTATTTAATACATATTTAAAGGATTAAATAAAATAAAAAAATAAAAAAGAAGAGAATAATGATGAGTGTACACAAAATTCCGGCTCTTTTCATGGTAAAAAGAGCCCATGACCAAAGTGGTGAAGACAAGAGGAAAGGAGAGATTGGAAGCCTAAGGCCAAATAGCAAACACATAAAGGGCATTTTCAGCCATCATCATCATCATCAGTTCATCATCCTCCTCCCAAAAACCCTAATTTCATAACATCAGAACCAGAATCAGCCATGGATGAGGCGGCTCAACAACAGCAGCTGGCCGTCATCCTCGGCCCTGACGCCGCCCCTTTCGAAAGTTTAATCTCCACACTCATGTCATCATCCAACGAGCACCGCTCTCAGGCTGAACTCCTTTTCAATCTGTGCAAGCAAACCCACCCGGATTCCTTATCGCTCAAGCTTGCCCACCTCCTACAAGTCTGCCCCAACCTTGAAGCTCGCGCCATGTCTGCCGTCCTCCTTCGTAAGCTCCTCACCCGTGATGACTCCTATCTCTGGCCTCGCCTTTCCCCCTCTACTCAGTCTTCCCTTAAGTCTATTTTTCTCGCATCTGTTCAACACGAGCAGACTAAATCTATTCTCAAGAAGTTGTGCGATACGGTTTCGGAGCTCGCCTCCAGCATTTTGCCCGACAACGGTTGGCCGGAACTCCTTCCCTTCATGTTCCAGTGCGTTTCCTCCGACTCCCCCAAGCTTCAGGAGTCTGCTTTTTTGATCTTTGCGCAGCTATCGCAGTACATCGGCGACATTTTGATTCCGTTCATAAAGGAGCTGCACGCAGTGTTCTTGCAGTGCTTGGGGAATTCCCCCGATTTTGATGTCAAGCTTGCGGCTTTGAATGCCGTTATCAATTTCATCCAGTGCTTGGAGAGTTCGTCTGAGCGGGATCGCTTCCAAGACTTGTTGCCGGCGATGATGAGGACGTTGACCGAGGCTTTGAATAACGGCAACGAGGCCGCAGCGCAGGAGGCCTTGGAGCTCTTGATTGAATTGGCCGGGACTGAGCCACGTTTCTTGAGGAGGCAACTGGTTGATGTGGTTGGCTCGATGCTGCAGATTGCGGAAGCTGAGAGCTTGGAGGAAGGGACTCGCCATTTGTCGATTGAATTTGTGATAACTTTGGCGGAGGCGAGAGAGAGAGCCCCCGGGATGATGAGGAAGTTACCTCAATTTATAAGCAGGTTGTTTGCTATATTGATGAGGATGCTGTTGGACATTGAGGATGATCCTGCATGGTATACTGCAGAGAGCGAAGATGAAGATGCTGGAGAGACAAGTAATTATAGTGTTGGGCAGGAGTGTTTGGATCGATTGGCTATCTCTTTGGGCGGGAATACCATTGTTCCCGTGGCTTCTGAGCAGTTTCCTGCTTTTTTGGCTGCTCCAGAGTGGCAGAAACATCATGCAGCTCTTATTGCTCTTGCTCAGATTGCCGAAGGTTGCTCTAAGGTATAGAAAATTGTATATCATTGGTTTATGATGCTCAGTTCCCTCATTTTTACTTCTCACATGCTTGATTAAGCTGCCAATGAACAGTTCATTACATTCTGGTAATTTGATTTAAGTCTTGAAGTTCAAGTTATTGTTCTGCCAATAATTTGAACTTCAAAGTTGATGTTTTACTTTTTTTCTTGGATTTTTTACGCAGATTGGTGGTTTCTTTGTTTGATACTCCTAATCAAGATTACTGTCCTATTATCAAGATTGATTGGAAAAAAGGGTTAGACACTCAAAATTGATATTCTGTTGCAGGTCATGATAACCAATCTTGAGCAAGTGGTGTCGATGGTGCTGAACTCTTTACGTGATCCTCATCCCCGTGTCAGATGGGCTGCAATTAATGCGATTGGGCAATTGTCTACAGATTTGGGTCCAGATTTGCAAAATCAATACCATCAAAGTGTGTTGCCAGCACTAGCCTTGGCGATGGATGACTTCCAAAACCCTCGAGTACAGGTTGGTTTCTGTCATTGCAATAACTTGATCAAGGAAAGAAAGTTCTTTCTTGAGTTAGTGAATTTTTCAAAGCAATTTCAGAGTTCATTCGCTTTATCCCAGTTGTCATGGATATGTGTCGCATGATACAAATACAATATCATTACTAAGGTCCTGGTTAATTGTAGGTTAAGGATCAAAATGTTGTGTATCTTATAAAATCTGCTTGCCGAATTGTTAAGGTCTTGGACTTGTAATCATATGTGTGAAGGCTTGGGTTTTGGGATGCAGTTTCTTATGCAAAATGGAAAATGCTGTTCCCTAGTAATGGGCTTTATACTTCTTGGCTGAGAATGATGCTGTTATGTGAATTATGGGAAAAAAATCATGCGGAAACATAATCCATGCAAAGAACAAATAAGCCATTTAAATATTAGTTTTTAATTCCCTAAATTGATGTAGGATTTAGCTATATAGCTATGTGTCATTTTCTGTAAGGTTGGAGAGACCTATATTACTGTAAGAAGGGACAACCCATTTATGAATTTGCAGATACTGCCCCTGTTTCTTTTCTCCATTCTCTCTCTCGTCTCTCTCCCTCTCCCCTCATTCCAACATTTTTGTTGTAACTACCCTATCGTACACAACAGAAATGCGTTTCTGCAAGTTGTTGTAACAATCAGAGCAGCTGGCCTCAAACCGATCATGGCAGAAGGGACATGAGTTGCTGAGCTGCGAAGGATTGAAGAGAATCTGAAGATTTTACTGGAAAACCAAGCTAGGAATGAAAAACTTTTGATTGAAAACCAAAACAGCACTGAGAGACATGAAAGGGAGCTTGGGGAACTTAAAGATATGTTCCACCAATTCATGAAGATCATTGCCGGGGTTACTGAATGAAACTCTCCAGGAAAGGAATCAACGATAAACACCACGGAAGCTATCCAAGGGAAGGAGGTGTACCCTACACCCACAAAATTCACTAAAATAGAGTTTCTTGTGTTTGAAAGTAATGGAGTGAGGAGCTGGATACACGAGTGAGCAGTTCTTTTTGTTGGATCACACATTGATGGAGAAGGGAGGAATTGCGGCCATGCACTTGGAGCGGGAAGCCTAAGAGTGATACCAATTGGTCAATTGACGATGAAGCATGGGGGAACCTTGGAGCTGGGAGGAACTAAAGGACTTCATTCAACAAAGATTTGATGAGGATGTGTTTGAATGTCAGGTAGGGGATTTCAAAGAGCTTCGACAAGAACATTCAGTACAAGAATATTGTGCGAAGTTCGATCGATATTCCAACAAGTTGACATTGCTAGAGGAATATCTCATGAGATTTTTCTTAAAGGGATTGAAGCAAGAATTGGAGGTTTTTGTTACGCTCCCTGAACCTCAGATGTTGCAACACACATATTTGCTCGCTAGAAAACAAAAACCAGTTTTGACCGTCCATACAACAATAACTTCTATGAGGAGAGGCAGCCTAGTGGGGAACTCGATAGGGGGAGGCAACTACTCGATCACTAAAAGTGGAGCCCCTATAACCTTGGTATCTAAGGCCTCGCTGGAAGAAGGGTTACTACCGACTCTGGGATCGCAAGGGACTCTGGTTGGGAGCGGACCAACCAAACATATCGGCCCACCTAGAACCACCAACAACAAGGAATTAGATGAACGAAGAGCTAAAGGACTTTGCTTCTGGTGTGATGAAAGGTATGTCCCTGGCCAATGTTGTAGAAACAAGCAACTCTAGTTTCACATGATTGAAAGTGATGAAGAGATAGGAGACGGAATCCTTGAAGAAGAAGGAAATCTAGGAGATGAGGTTCCTAATATTTCTTTCCAGGTGATGAAGGCACGAACAAGGAATATTGACAAATTCGAGTGATAGGTAATCACTTCCGAAGGCCCTTAGAAATATTGATAGAAAATGGGAGTATGCACAATTTTGTGAACAAAGCAATAGCTAAAATAAGCGTTGATCAAGAGGAAAGAATTCTAGAGGTTCACATCACTGTGGGAGGGGGCCTACACATAAATTGTTGTAGCAAATACTGCGGATTTACTTGGTGCATGCAAGGACAATCATTCTTGACCGACGCACTTGTGATTCTGTTAGGGAGTTGTGATGGTCCTTGGGGTACAATGGTTAACTGCACTTGATGATGTCTTGTGTAACTCTCGAACAAGGACCTTGAAATTTACGTGGGAAGAAAAGAGGGTTATCCTATCAAGTAACTAGAAAAAGGAGGCTATACTAGTATCAGGAAAAAGATTGGAGAAAATGATCAAAGGAACACGTGTCAGAGCATTATACATGATCCATCTAACCTGCCCCCGTGGAACCGCAATTCTGACATATGTCTTTGGAGGAGCAAGAGCCATCCATGGAAGAACTGCAAGTGTTATTCGCCTACTATGGGACCTTGTTCCAAGAACCCCATCAGCTTCCTCCAAAGCATGCTCATGATCATAGGATCAACCTCAAGGACGGTAGACATGCAATCGAAGTTCCCCCTTACCCTTATGCAAGAGAACAAAAACATGTGATTGAAAGAGCAGTGTTGGAGCTCTTACAAGAAGGCTTCATTCGGAGAAGCCTCAATACCTATGCCTCCCCCGTAGTCTTGGTGCGGAAAAAAAAGATAATTTGTGGAGAATGTGTATTGACTACCAAGAGTTGAACAAATATACAGTAAAAGATAAATTCCCGATTCCTATAATAGAGGAACTACTCGATGTACTCCAAGGATCAAGCCGGTACTCTAAATTGGACCTCAAGTCCGATTACCACTAGATATGCATGCGAGAAGAGGACATTGAGAAAATTGCGTTCAGTACAAATTCCTTGTGATCCCATTTGGGTTAGTGAATGCACCTTCCACCTTCCAAGGATTGATGAACAAAATATTCTGACATTTCCTTCAAAAATTTATACTTGTCTTTGTTGACGAAATTTTGGTTTACCTGTTGTGATTTCCATCAATATGAGTGCCATTTGAAAGAGACCCTTGGTGTTTTGCAAAAGCACCAATTGTACTTAAACGGAGCTAAATGCATATTTGGAGCTAGACAATTGGAGTATTTAGGTCGTGCAATCTCCGGTGATGGGGTGAAAATGAATGAAAGGAAGGTTGAGATGGTTAAAAACTGCCCCACTCCAAAGTCCCTAAAGGATTTACGGGGATTTCTTACGCTTACAGACTGCTATAGGCGTTTCATTTGTCACTATGCTTATATGGCTCGACCTCTATAGGACTTACTCAAAGCCTCAATGGTGGGGCAGTGGGCTTGGGGGAGCCGCAACGGTTGGCCTTTAAGGCTCTAAAGGAGGTCGTCTCTTCTGCCCCAATTTTGGCCTTACGGGACTTCTCTAAACCATTTGTCCTGGAAACAGATGCAAGTGAGATTGGCATTGCTGTGTTACAAAAACAAAAACATCCCATAGCGTATCTGAGCAAAACATTGGCCGACAAACATAGGGGTTTGTCAACTTAAGAAAAGTTCTTAGCCATCTTTAAGGTGGTAAAAATTGTGGCATCACTATTTGTGCGGGCGGAGCTTCCAAGTACAGATGTACCACAGGAGCCTTAAGTTCTTGTTGAAAGAAAGGATCACCAAACTGCTTCCAAAGCTTTTCAGATATGACTTTGAAGTAGCGTACAGTAGTGGAAACAATCATTAATATAATGATAGAACAAGCGGCTGATCATAGGTACACACAGGACTTTGGGAGGAAATCCAAAATAGACGGAGGAATGATAGAACAATCATTAATATAATCCAACAAGCTGAGAAAGGTGCCCTGAACTCTAGCAACTGCAAGTGGAGAGAAGTTTTGTTACGATGGAAGGGAAGAGTGGTAGTAGGGTTGGATGAGAGCTTGCGTCAGAAGTTAATATCTATGAGCCATGATGATCCATTGGGGGGACATGCAAGAGTAACTACCACAACAAAAAGACTACAAAACCTCTTCCATTGGAAGGGAAATGGAATGGGATGAGATGTGTGGAACTACATCAAGAATTGTATAGTTTGTCAAAGGAATAAGCACGATAATGTGCAATACATAGGGAAGTTACAACCATTGTCAATTTGGGAAGGATGTTAGAAAGATGTGAGTATGAATTTTGTAAGACTCTCACCCTCGTGTGAAAACTGATATCATGTTGGTTGTTGATCACTTTAGTAAGTATGGCTACTTCATCCCCATCAGCATCTAACAAGTGCAACAGACATAGCAAAGTTATTTGTGGACCATATCTTCAGTTTGTACAGCATGCCTGAGCGAATTTTGAGTGACAGAGATCCCATTTTTTTAAAGCAAGTTTTGAAGGTAATTCTTCAGGTTACAAGGGGTTGATCTTTGATTTTCCACAATATACCACCCGCAGACAGAAGGACAAACCGAAGTAGTTAATCACATCCTGGAGACCTACCTTTGATGCTCTAGTGGTGACATCCCAACGCAATGGGCAGAGTGGATCGCCTTGGTAGAACGGTTGTACAGTACCATGCTCTAGGAAACCACCAACTCCACCCCGCCTGAACTATTGTACGGGAGGGTACATACCATACTTGACGGGCGACTCCAAGAATCTGACAGTGGATCAAATTATGTAGGATTGGGAAGCAGCTGTAGTGTCTACGAAATTTCACCTATGACAGGCCTAGAACTGGATGGATCAACAAGCAGATAAGAAACGAACTGATACAGAGTTCAAGGCAGGGGATATAATCCATGCAAGGAACAAGCAGGCCACTTAATATATTAGTTTTTAATTCCCTAATTTGATGTAGGTTTTAGCTATATAACTATGTATCACTTTCTTTAAGGTTGGATAAACCTATATTACT
>JAOSBN010000177.1:237937-260436 GCA_027563595.1 Erythroxylum suave
AATTCCCTAATTTGATGTAGGTTTTAGCTATATAACTATGTATCACTTTCTTTAAGGTTGGATAAACCTATATTACTGTAAAAAGAAACAAGACATTGTCCTTGTTTCTTTTCTTCATTCTCTCTCTTCTCTCTCTCTTTAGTAAGTATGGCTACTTCATCCCCATCAAGCATCTAACAAGTGCAACAGACATAGCAGAGTTATTTTTGGACCATATCTTCAGCTTGTACGGCATGCCTGAGTGAATTGTGAGTGACAGAGATCCCATTTTTTTAAAGCAAGTTTTAGAGGTAATTCTTCAGGTTACAAGGGGTTGATCTTTGATTTTCCTCAACATTCCACCTGCGTACAGAAACATTTTTTTTGTAACTACCCTATCGTACGCAACAAAAATGCATTCCTGAAAATTGTTGTAACAGATGCTGTGCATGACTTGGAATTATGTACAAGTATAGTCATGGTTAGTGCTCACTTTTTAACTAGCACTTCTGTATCATGCGTCTTGCTTGTAGCATACTTTTTTCAGTTTCAGCTATCTATATTTTCTATATTTTATTCCAATAAATGATTACATATGTGGAGTAAGCAGTGTGGATTCTTTGATGCTTCTTTCGTGACAGGCTCATGCTGCCTCAGCAGTTCTCAACTTCAGTGAGAACTGTACACCAGAAATTTTGACACCTTATTTAGATGGAGTTGTGAGCAAATTGCTTGTTCTTTTACAGGTAAATGAAGAGAAGTATCAATTGCTTCTATTTAGGCTTTTTATTATTTCACTTACATGCAAGAGGAAAAAGAATTTCTTTGTCTAAATATTGCGCATTCATATTGCAGAATGGAAAACAAATGGTGCAAGAAGGTGCATTGACTGCTTTGGCTTCAGTTGCTGATTCTTCTCAAGTAAATTGTGGCATCTGCTTCCTTTCTCAGAGATATTTTGCTGTGTAGAACTTAAACTAACAGAATCTGTGTTATAGGAACACTTCAAAAAGTATTATGATGCAGTTATGCCCTTCCTGAAGGCTATATTGGTGAATGCAAATGACAAGTCCAATCGCATGCTTCGTGCAAAATCTATGGAGTGCATTAGTCTGGTTGGGATGGCTGTTGGAAAGGACAAGTTTAGAGATGATGCTAAGCAGGTAGGTAGAATTAAGCATGGAGTGATCCTCAATTAGTCGTGGATGCATTTATTTATCCAGATAATAGGGCTTTAACTCATACTGCAACAGCATCACACTATGAGCATCATGTAGTGCTGGTGAATGAATTCTTTGTGAATGAATCATTTATCCTTAATATCGAACTAGTTGGTTTGATACTAGCATCTCCTGATGTACGTACCTGTACTCTGATATTTGTTTCTCTCTTGAAATTCCGTTCTCTGTCTTTGCAAGGTTATGGAAGTGCTTATGTCATTACAAGGGTCCCAGATGGAGTCTGATGACCCAACCACAAGTTACATGCTACAAGTAGGTGTTCTCTACAAAACAATGCTTAGACCACTATCATGAAATTTATATTTTTAGTTTTTGTTATTTTCTAACTGTTATTATAATATTTAGGCTTGGGCCAGACTTTGCAAATGCTTGGGGCAAGATTTCCTTCCATATATGAGTGTGGTTATGCCACCTTTGCTTCAATCTGCTCAACTGAAGCCTGATGTGACCATCACATCTGCAGATTCAGATAATGATATTGATGATTCTGATGATGAAAGGTCTTTTGTTCTCTTGAGAAATGAGGAAAAGATATCTCTTTCATGTGTTTGTTCATTCACATTTCATTTCAAACTGAATTTATTGCTTCTAAATTTATATAAAAAAGTCAAATGATAATATAAAAGCCGTGAGTTGTGCATATCCTTTTCCTTTTTCTTTTTCTTACATTCCGTTATCTCAGGTAGTTTGCTCTCACTATGCAAACCTGTTTCTCTTCTTATAAACACGATCAAATACATTCATGTTTTTTGAACCATGGAAACTTTTAACATGTTTCTAAGAGTTGTCCCTTTTACAGTATGGAGACCATTACCCTTGGTGACAAGAGAATAGGGATCAAGACTAGTGTCCTGGAAGAAAAAGCTACTGCCTGTAACATGTTATGCTGCTATGCTGATGAGCTGAAAGAAGGATTTTTTCCATGGATTGATCAGGTTCTGTTTAGTCAGCAAAAAATGTGGATATACCTACATTTCTGTGCATTTATCTGGATGAATATAGGCACAAGGTCCTAGCATTATGATATTGAGTAGCCTATTCTTTCATACAGGTTGCTCCAACGTTAGTTCCTCTTCTCAAATTCTACTTCCATGAAGAAGTTAGGAAAGCAGCTGTTTCAGGTAGTAAATGGGCATGCAAATTGCAAATTGTCCTTTTTTTTAAAAATCATTCTGATGTCCTTCGATGGAGGTCACCGATTCTCACTGGAATGCTTTAAATTTCATTTTTAGCCATGCCGGAGCTCATGCGCTCTGCAAAATTAGCTGTGGAGAAGCGTGTCGCACAAGGTCGCAATGAAACCTATGTAAAACAGTTATCAGATTACATTATTCCAGCTTTAGTTGAAGCATTGCACAAGGTTCTTTATAAGTTTTCACAGTTTTAGTATTCGTTATCTTTATGTCAATTTGGTACAAGTTTTCAGCTAATAGAGTGTTCAGAATGATAACTTTCAATTGGTGCAATATGCTCGCAGGAGCCTGATACTGAGATCTGTGCTAGTATGTTGGAGGCATTAAATGAATGCTTACAGGTTTGTGGCAACACATAACAGTGTGAAATATTACCTTCTTTTGTTGGTTTTTTGGTCTGCTTTGTTCTATAAAATATTGAAATCCCGCAGCATTAGAAGATATAGCAATTGAAGAACTATCAATAACTAGATATCATGTGGGAATTTTTTAACTTTAGAAGGACACTGTCTTTATGTGCTCATATTGATTGGATCTTGAAATTTCTTTTACATTTTCCTTTCTCTTCCAGATAGCTGGACCTCTAGTTGATGAAGCACAGGTACGGTCCATAGTTGAAGAGATAAAGCAGGTGATAACAGCTAGCTCAAGTAGAAAAAGAGAGAGAGCAGAGAGAGCCAAGGCTGAAGACTTTGATGCTGAGGAGGGAGAATTTATTAGAGAGGAAAATGAGCAAGAGGAGGAAGTGTTTGACCAAGTCAGTAAATGCCACATAACTGTTAATGCAATTTTTACAGTTATCCACAACATGCCATGTTGTAACATTTATATGAGCATTTCTTTCAGGTGGGTGAAATCTTGGGAACATTAATCAAGACATTTAAAGGCTCATTCTTACCTTTCTTTGATGGGCTATCATCTTACCTAACTCCTATGTGGGTAAGTACTATGCAGAATGAAAGAATTGCAAGTGATTGATTTGCAAAGTTTTCTATAATGTCTTTGTATTCTTTGAGGTCTTGACCTGATATATTGTCATGAATTTAGGGCAAAGATAAGACAGCTGAGGAGAGAAGGATTGCAATTTGCATTTTTGATGATGTTGCAGAGCAATGTCGTGAGACAGCTCTTAAGTAAATCCGTTTTAAATGTAATTTATGAACATGGCCATCATCTTTGTAAAGAGCACTTACAATTGCTTGTGGTTCAACTTCTGGAACAGATACTATGATACATATCTTCCTTTCCTGTTGGAGGCTTGCAATGATGAAAACTCAGATGTTCGGCAGGTATTTACTCATGAACTCTGCTGCTTATCTGATTCATGTTTTAGTATGTACTCAGTGCGATGGATAATTATTATCCAGGCTGCTGTATATGGACTTGGTGTTTGTGCTGAGTTTGGTGGATCTGTCTTTAAACCCCTTGTTGGAGGTACTTTTGCCTAAACTTTTTGGGAGTTTTCTGTCGCAAGAGTGACTATTTTGATGTTCTATTTGAATAAATTTTGTAATGACTGGGCACAGAGGCGCTTTCAAGACTGAATGTTGTGATTCAACAGCCTAATGCCAAGGATTCTGAGAATGTAATGGCATATGATAATGCTGTTTCTGCTTTGGGGAAAATTTGCCAGTTCCATCGGGACAGTATTGATTCAACACAGGTACTTCTTAAGAAAGTTTAGCCTTTGTCTGATATTCCCCATGCATGCACATGCTTATAAACTATCATGGAACCCACTACCGAGTTGTTTGTTACCTCTGTATTTGTAACATCAGTTGTGTTTGGCAGGTTGTTCCTGCATGGTTGAACTGTTTGCCCATAACAAGTGATTTAATTGAGGCAAAATTTGTTCATGACCGTCTATGTTCAATGGTAGAGAGGTAAGGGAATAAATATATGGTCCCATTTCTTCAGAACTATCTTTTGCCTTGACCTATCCAAGTGTGATCAATCTTACAGGTCAGACGCTGAACTTTTAGGTCCCAATCATCAGTATCTTCCGAAAATAGTTTCGGTATTTGCTGAGGTTAGTTGCTTATTTATAATTTTATTGACTCACCTGTAATTCCAAGTTCCAATACAACATGGATAGACTATTTGGAACTCATTACTTCTGTCTTATGATATCGAGATCCCATTTTCCAAACTATATATTCACACACTCACACACACGCACACATATAGCCAATCTTGTTTGATGAGGACCAATTGGATATTTACCATAAGTACTAATCCCCTTGGAGAGCTGCTAATTCGAAATTTCAATAATTGGTGAACACTAATTTTTAGGTAAAGAAAATACTGAAACTGTTACCCATACTTGGTTATATTCTTTTAGTATTTCATTTATGATTCATGAAATAATAGTTCCAATGCACTTACAGACAGATGATTGTAATAGTAGGGCTAAAAAATTAACGTAAATATGTACTGTTTATGTAGGTTTTGTGTGGTAAAGATCTAGCAACAGAACAAACTGCAAACCGAATGGTTAATCTGCTGAAGCGCCTTCAGCAGACGTTGCCACCTGCAACTTTGGCCTCAACTTGGTCCATGTTACATCCACAACAGCAGATGGCGTTGCAGTCAATTCTCTCATAATAATTCTTTGGCTAGTAGTTGGCATCATATTGGAAGGCGGAAATTGCACTATTCAGGTGTTAATAGATTCCCATCCTTTGCATAAGATGGTCCCCATCAATTGGTTTTCTGCGTGTTACAGTGACTTGGCTTCGGTTGGATTGAGATTGCTTGTGAAGGTCGTCATTGGGATTCAGAATGAATCCTATTTGTAAAATGTGTATATTGTATTGCAAAGTGTCAACTTTACGGTTCTCAATTGAGTCAAGTTTGAGAAAGGAAAAATGAAGGTTTCATATGCTTTTGGGGGCTTTTTACAATTCTTTCTCCTGAACAATTTTTGGTTGCTGCATGAGGTCCGGGAGTTGTTAGGGAGACACAATTCTAGTCACAGTTTTGGTTAAATCATGTTTTTGTGTTTCAAATTGGACATATTGATTATGGTTATTGTATGAACCAAAATTTTGAATGGTGATTCTTTCATTATATTTGCAAGCTTGCCTTGAAAAGAAATATTGATGAAAATAGAGCGTTGTGATTGGGTTAAGCATGCCCATCTTTACACTTGTTCCTCAGTTTGATTTCCATCCTTTTACTCCAACCCAGAAGCTCTCGCATTCTTTTCTTCTCAAGTGTAAAAGCTCCAGTATATAGATTTGGGATGGCAATGGGTTAGGAAGTCTATGTTCAGAAAAGATTTGTTTGACTTAGTCTGAGTTCGGGTTTGGATAAGCAGGTTTGAGTTCATTTTGTTAGATCGGGTTTTAAACTTTTTTTACTTACATCTGACCTGAAGCTACCTCTCACCAATCTCCTGGAAGGACCTGAAACTTTGAAGTTATGCCTTCCCACGCTTTCTTAGGATTATGGGCATGTCAAGAGAAAGCTAAAGCAAGATAAAAAAGAAAGAAGAAACCCATTCTTGTTTGTTTGGTTTTTTGGTTTGTTTTCGTAATAGTTATCCCAACAGTTCTTGTCCCACTTGAGATGTATATGGTTTGTCTTTCAATGTCTCTCTATATACGTTCACTTCATACAAAGGTGCATACCAATCGTTTGTTGCAGATTTCAGGTCACACAATAGAAGTGTTGATCGTTTCAGATATGCTTGAAAGGGAGGCTGAGATGATTAGGTGAGCAGATGCTTTTGTTACCCTTCCTCTCTTTTTTTTTCTTCTTTCTAAATGTTACTTAACTACGACAAGTTTTGTGAATCTTGTTGATTAGCTCATTGCTTTTGGATATTTTAAACTTCATGTATGATTATTAATTAAAAGGAGGGTATGGAACCTTGGAGGAATTGCTTGAGATGCTGAAAGCCATTGGTGGTTTAATAGTCTGATCTGTTCCTTGAGCTTGACAGCTTTCCAAACATTGAAAGGGATGGCTATGAAAAGGACTTAACAACCATATCTTAGGCCCCCATGATTATTACCTACTGTTTTTGCTTGAAAACGTTGTTTAACTGTTTATGCTTGAGACAACTTAGGACTGGTGCAAGTTATGGGAGTAAATGTCTAAATGCAGTTGAAAACAAGAGTGGGAGAAACAAAATTTTGAGGTAGATGTCAAAGATAAAGACAGAAGTTTGAAAAAAAAGGGAAGCTTGTCACCACCTCAGACAATGTTAGTAACATTAAGGGGTAAAGCAGAGTAAATATTTCTTAAATTTTGTATGAAACGTTGAGATGTAAATCAGGTTATAAGTACTATTTTCTTCATTTGCATATGCCACGAGCACATGATTTACATATCACAATATTGTTATCAATCTACTTTTTAGCTGGCTCTGCTAGGTGGGATAGCTGAGGTCACAAGTTCTCGTAAACACTCTCTTTTACAAAAAAGTAAAAATAAAAAATTCATATGCATATGCGTATGTTTTTGCAGGACTATGTTCCTCTACACGAAGAAGTGGCTCAACTCAAAGCTGGAAAATGGAAGAATCCAATGACAAGTTTGTACCCATACACACGAATGATGCATCTCTATTGTCTTCTAACCGTTTTGATATATCATAATCTGTAAGATGAAACACTATCCTGGAGTGCCAAATTGGAAGGAAGCTCCTTCTTGGACTCATTTTGCACAATAGAAAAAGCTTATGCAAGTTGAGACTATATCACTCATTTGTGTTATTTAACAAGACCAACCTGCATAGAGAAATTAACTTCATGCACAATTCTATCAGATGATCAAGTGATAACACAATCAAAATTCTGCCAGTTGATAATCTAACTGATCCGACATGTAGCACAGAACATATAGGATAAAACATTACAAGTTGAAGTTTGCAGAGAACTGCTTTCAGGAAACTGAATATAGCTCAAGCATTAGGCTACAGGTGAAGTTTGGGATTTCAGAATTGAACGTACAAGACGTGATGGGCCATTGTTCTTTATTCTCAATGTTTTCCTACTTGCATCCTATTTCTAGCAATCAAAAGAAGATTGATTTGAGTACATAAGATATATGGAATAACAGAATAAACTGAATGCCAATAGGAATCAAGTTTTATGATACAAATCAATGGTATCATTACGAATTGAATCAAGAAAAACAAGTGATACAAATCAACCCATAAAAGTAAAGAATAGCATTCAACCTGCCTAGCATGTATTGATTCCATTCTTGCAATCACTGGTCAAGTTATAAAACGTTTCAATACGCGTCTTAGCACGGTAAAAGACCTCTGTATCGACAGCAACTCTCATGTAACCATCAAACTCAACAGGCCGTCCGTTATTCAAAAGCATCGTCTCGTTGTACCAGTTGCTGGTGTTCGACCACAATTCATTGTAATCATCAAGCAAATGTACCTTGTAATGGGTCCTTAACTTATCAAAGTAATTGTAGAATGGCTCATTGGTGGCTATATACAGGTTCCTCCAAGGCTGAACAACCCCTTGAAGCTTTGCAACAATGGCATCCGGAGATGTGTCGGCATCCAAATGAGGCCATAGCTCCTTATTTCGAGCTTTTGCTCCTCGAACTACATGAACTGCATCAAAGTTCCAGTCCATTCTGCCACTGATCTCAGTCACAATATTCATCAATCTTTTTGATTTCCAAATAGCATGCCATGGCCTCTGTATATACTTTGCAGTTTGTCCTTCACAAACCCTGTACCAGTAATTATCTGGCTCTGGGGCATTAAACTGCCGCCAGATAACAGCGCTCTTGTCTCTCTTCAGTTGCATTGATGTCACCTTACTGGTCACAACCTTCCGAAAAGGAATCTTCTTCTTATGAGATCGATCCCATTTCGTCCAATCCCTCAAGAATTCACTCTTCTCCACAATTGATGCTACCTCCTTAAGATGCTCAAAATCGAAATAATACCGGAAATCCTTCCCTTCCTCATCCTTACCACTAGGATTGTGAGTTCCTGACAAGCATAAACTCAAATCCATCACGAATGTCCTGTTCAGGTACATAGCTTCCCCTAAGCCACACAAGAAACTCCATAAATACTGATTCATCCCCTTACAATGATCTCCTCCTCTAGAATAATACAAGTACTTCCCCTTCCGGAAATTTGTCACCGATCCCACAGTCGGAATAGTATCATTTATTTCATTGTCAGGCAATGGAGGTGCAGTTTTTGGGAGCCTTCCACCAGTAGTGTTTAATCTATTCTTTTGTCTCCTGGCATTGATGCCTGAATGCCAACCACTTGCATGTATAACTTTGTAGGTACAATTCTCTCCAATTCCAAACCTAAACCTTCTAAAATCTCTGTATTTCCTCCATGACTTCTCCTTCTTATTCCTAAATCTCCACGTCACGTCACACTCGTCCGGTTTCGATCCGTTAACTGGGTTTCGATAATCCAAGAACACAATGGACTTGAAAAGCTTCAGATTAAACTTCTCAACCGTAATCAGTACCATAGGATCTGAGCAATTCACCACCTGCAAATGCTCACAATCAGATGAATTGACAGTCAAGTTTGTAACTTGCTCCTTAGCTTTCTCAATCACTACTTCGGTGATTGGTTGGACTGCCAAGCTCGGGGCAACCGCCGGTGTAGATGCAATTTGCAAGTCCTCACCCGTTTGGAGGACAGAATCATCAACCTTGAAGGTAGCATTCTCTCTTTCAGTGAAGAGTTTGGTAAGAGCTGGAGCTGATTCCAGCCATGGATCCGGAGGTTGGTAAGTGATTGCAATAACAGTGAATACTAAAACTGAGAATACAAACACAGAAAAGCACATGTTGCTTATAAGTTTTATCAGATTTTGCCCAATTGGCTCACTAGTTGGATTTGTCTCATTCATTGGTGTTTCCTTCAAGTTCAAAAACCCAGATTCTAAATTCAACCAAAACTTGAAATCAATCAAAATGGAAAGAATCCAACTTTAGTTTCACCAAAGGCATTCATGGGTTTCTCTCAAAATCAAATCTTTATGCCAATGACGGTAACCCCCTGAAAGAACCAAGAACTGGAACGTAAAAGCAAGATAGGCTGAACGGAAGAGAGACAGAGACCGAAGACTGAGGTTTACCTAGTTAGGATTGGAATGGAGTTAAAGGAAGTTTAGGAGAGATCCGAACAGCAGTTTTTTAAGAGAGATCCGAACAGCAGTTTTTTAAAATCACTTGCTGTGAGCAAGACAAAAGATCCTGGGATGATGTTACTAGCTTTGGTTAGAAGAAAAGCCAAACATACTTGAGTGTGTTCTGAAGTACTGTCGGCAAGACTCCCGCTCTCTGCATCTCTCTCTTCTATAAATTCTAATAAATAAATAATCAAACAAATAATAAACTTTCTATTTTCAAAAGAAACTTATATCATGTTGACAAATGAACAATTGATGGTGTTATGTCAGAATCAAAGACTTAAACACTGCAACTGACTTCTCATTCTTATGTCCATTAGTTGATAGTTATATTTTCTCTTTTTTTGTAATAATAATAAGATTCACAATCACTATTTTTTAAATAATTCATATATTCGGCTGTAAAATAAAGCCGAAATGCAAGATGCATCATTTTCAGAAGCAGGAATGTCACTTTAACACAGGTAGTTACCAAGCAACTTCTTATTCAACATTTGCAAAAACCCTTTATCCATATTATTTCCAGATCCGGGATTCAGTACTTGAACTTACTTGTTTAGAATCATAAAGGCATTTGCCCATAACTATAAGATTACTGATGCACAATATCAGAATTGTAATTGCCAAGCTTAAAGAAGTGCATGGCTATAGTCATGAAAATGAAAATTCTTGTAAATAAAGTGTGCCAGCCATCTTGAAGCGGCAAAGGACAGAACTGCTACTAAGACTAGGGTAGTTCTTGCGGCTGCCGGAATGGCTCCTGGCGACTTTGCTGCAGCAACTATGCCAAGCACACCAATGGAGATAACTGGCAGGATGGCCTCAAGGGTATTGAGAACCTTGTATGCAACACTGCAACTTCTGCAATTCACCACATGGGACCAGTACCTGGAAGAACATGTAAATGAACTTCATAAGCATACAAAATTTTCGGAATGCCAAAACCTCGGCGTTATCCACATTCAGAAGTCAGGAAATGACAGGAGAAAAGTTTCAGGGTCAAATCTGATGAGACTTCTTAAGATTCAGGCGGGATAGCAATTTGTAAAACTACAATGCCTTCATTGCAATGACAAAAATGATATCAGTACGTGAAAATAATCATCTGAAAACTAGAAGAGAACCACTGTTACTAATTACCTGTCCATAAGTTCTTCTTTTGGAGGAGTTGGAGGGAGGGCTTCACTAAGCTTGTCTTCCCAGTGAATTTGGCCACCTGAATACTTTTTCAACCATCTCCTAAAAGCAGCCACTTGGGCATCTGACTTTGTTGGCACAAAACAAGCCTTTTGCCAATTGGAAGGACCGACATCGAGTATCTTATGCTCCTACAATGAAAAGATGATGAATCAGGATATTTGTTTGTTTTCATTCTCAACTTTAATCGCAAGAAGATGACTGACAGTTGTAAATCACAAGAGATTCTCTTCTCTTCGACTTGAACTTGTCAATGGAAGTTTGGCCATATTCTAGGATTCACATTAGTGTCATTACCTGGAGGTGGAGAAGGTACAGATCTGAATCTAGAACCAGGTTTTGTTGAAGATGATAAACCCATCTTGGAATAATTCTGTCTAGCCAGACTGCAAAATTTCTCGGGAATGAGTATATTAACCTGCTCTTTCCAGGATCAACTGGTACACAAATAAAAATAAGAACAGCTTGCCGCTGTGACATCTGAGATGATGACCGCTGCCCCTTTGAAAGTTCAACAAAAGCAACATTTGTTCTTAAGCAGTTGAAGAAGAAAACTTGAGAAATTGGAAGAAATATCAAACTACCATTACATAAAATGTATTGTATCTTATCAATTACAAATTACCTCCTCATTCCCCTCAGAAGATGCTGATCCGTTGCCTTTTTCTGCCAGACTATCTTTAGCATTCGGAAGAGTAGACACAGAACAAAACACACAAGGTGCAATAAATTCAGTGTTTGAGTTTCCATCTCGAGTGGCACTGTAACCGGTAATATCCCATCTATGTATGTCTATGTCAAGTGGTGAACCACCTTCTCTGTCATGCTTAACAGTGAATGAACATAATGTTAGCCAATATTATACATCAACGAGCATGGAAAATACTGTTTGAACATTGGATTGGTCTTGCTTCTTATCTGTTTTTGGATGGTAGATTAGGCAGCAACTTAAAATGTGCATATGGGACATGAGCTGGGTCCATTAAGTTTTCAATCAAGATTTCATACCTGCAATCAACACTTAGTTTATTTGAAAGAAAACCTTGTATGAAACATTTAAGAACTATGAACAGAAGTACATAGTGCCGTAGGTGGCTAAATTCTATGGAACATTGTCCGAAACATGACGCGGGAAAGGAAGACTTTGTCACAGAAGTTGATAATGATTTAATTTCCACTTGACATGCATTAAAACACTTATGTTGCAGGTTCAATAGGTATATACATAACAAAAGGAAAACACAAGTTCTCTGTCCATTTTATAAGAAACATACCCAAAGGGAAAGTCTCTATTTGCCATTGATTTTGTGTAGGATGGATCATCCAACACTGCAATGTAGGGGGGACTTTTGGTTGAAAGTATATCTTTGTATTGTGTGCCAGAATTTGGCCAAAACCACAGAATTCCATTCTGGACAGTGCTTGGATAAGATTCTGCACATGCTTTCTTGAATGTGTGGACCTGAGATTTATACTCTGAAAATCAGTGTACGAAAATCTGAAATGAGTATTTTGCATATATTCTTAGCAACAGTTCAAGTTACAGACATCCTACTACTGAAACGAAATTCCAACTACTGCAATGCCTATACAGTCAGAATATCAACACATATAGCTGTCAAAGTCCAATCAACTTTCATCGTTGTTCCTGAAATGTTATCGGAAACTATGTCATAATGGATGCAACTCTGCAAGTTCTGATCTTTTTCTTTTTTTCCTTTCCTTTTCCTTGACACAGTACAAAAGAAAAGCTGAGACTTTAGACAAATCAATAACAATAACTTAATAAAAGCGCACAGAAGAGTCATCAAAATGATTAGCATATGTCAGACTATGTAAATTAGCATATGAAAAGAAACAAGATTCGAACCGGAGGACCATCTGGAGGTGCCTGAGGAATAAACTTGCAGTCACCGGAGCCACCAAAACACCAACCATGATACACACACTGTAACCTCCCCCACTGATCAATTCTTCCTTCAGACAAGGGTGCCAACCTATGAGGACAAGCATCATTTAACACTTTCCATGAATTATCATTTCTGTCCCACCACACCACAACATCAAGACCCATCACCCTTTTTGCATGTGGCACTCTCTTGTCCAAGTCACAAACAGGCATCAATGGATACCACTGAGCAAACCAATCAAACTTATCCTCTTGGCTTTCGTCTTCAAGAACTGGTTCTGTCAAGCCATCAGGTTCTGTTGAAACTGAGGCTGATGAGAAAGTGTTAAAAAGCTTGGATCTTGACAAGTTGCTGGGAATCGATTGCAGAAGCTGAGTACTGGATATTGGACAGTAGTGTAAATGCTGAATCTGGGCTCTACAAAGTTTAGAGTGTATTGATGAGTTTAGTGAAGGAAAAAATGAGACTGTGAGAGCCCCCATTTTGGAACTGAGGCTGTGAGGATAGTAATGGCTAGTTGGCTAAGTCAAGTATGGTTGAATACGGATAACACGGATAGCTCAGCTATATTTGTATGGTTGAAACAATTGTCAGGAGGTACTTGAAATAGTTTCATTTTTCTTCTTTATAATGTTCTTTTTATTTTTAATTTGAAAAGACTGCAGGGTCCTGGTTCACTGTTAATTATAGGTGACCAATTTCGATGCGAGTCCTCGAGCCTTGAAGAAACATGAAATGGGCATTGAATCATCAAGGAAAGTTAAGGACTTCGGCTTGTTAGATTGAGTAGGTAGAACAATTCTCCTAACATCAACCCTGTACTCCTCCATTGCAGAAATGCTGTTTTGAGTGGTCCATAAATTTTCATTGCAACTTTTGGGTAGTCATTAGGTAGGGTAAGCATTAGGATAAGGTTGCCTATACCTTGATTGTGAGTATGTAATTTGGACATAAACGTACAATAACTTTGAATTGGAATGTCCAACAATCCATGTGAGCTTCCTAAGCAACTTACAGGGCCTTTCTATGTTCTTGGTGAAATCCCAGAATAGGCCTCATGCAGTTTCATCCAAAGGTGAACCAGGTTGATCCAGTTCTACTGAATTGTAGCCAACTTTAGGTTCAACTCTTTCAACGGGTCTCAATTCTTTTTAAAGACCAGCATCAAAAGTGATTTTAAGGGCCTTTCACCTTCTCTGTAAATTGAATAGAAAGAAGACAAATTTGCAAGTGTTTATTTTATGGAGTATTGTAGCTTAAGAGTATCAATCCTCCTCAGCTTGTAATGAAGTAGCATATAACTCAAGTTTGAGTCCCTTGGAAGGATTGAACAATACAAAAAGGTGTCTTTGCTCAACTATGAAAAAGGGGTTGAGTTAATAATAGTCTATTGTTTCTTGCATTATGGATCAGTAAAAAATGATCATACAAACCAGGATTCAACCTTACGAAAAATTGAACACAGATGCATATGCTCTCAAATTAAATTCAGAATTGTGGATGATACAAACAATAGTGTCACACTTTTGTCGCATTTCCCCAAACCTCAACTTGTAGGACTTTCAAGTTCAACTCTGCCTATACACTCTTCCTAGTTACAGTCAGCTTTGCTTAGGAGTCCACTACTTCTTAGTTGGAAGGCTCGTCCATTTGATCCTGTCTAAAGTCAAAAGCCAGTGGAGGCTTGTCTACAGAAAGTGTACCTTCCAATACCTTCATCACTTCATCGATGGAAGGCCGTAAGAAAGGTTGCTCTTGCAGACACCAGAGCGCAATCCTCACTACCCTTTCCACTACTTCAGCATCCATGTTGTCCTCTATATTCAACTTTTCACTGATATTGTCAACTAAATGACGAAAATTGTCACCAAGAACGTCCCTCTTGTACATCACAATTTGAAGTAGCATCTCCCCGAACCTGTATATGTCTCCCTCCGATAAAGACTCTGAAGAGGAAGCTGTATCCGTCTGGAGTAAGCTTCTAAGTCCAAAATCTGTCAACTTAGGAACTAGTTTTTCATCAAGCAAGACATTTTCAAGCTTCAGATTCCCATGAGCCACAGATATCTGGCACGCTGAGTGCATATATGCAAGGGCTCGTGCAACTCCAAGAGCAATGTCCAGCCTCTGCTGCCAAGTTTGTTTGTTCGGTTCTCCCTCCATATTGAATAGCCATTTATCCAATGAGCCATTTTGGACATATTCATACAGTACAAATCTATGACTTGATTCAAAGCAAAAACCCTTCAACGGCACAAGGTTCCGATGATGCATTCCACCTAATGTAGAGACTGCCAATCGGAAATCCTTCTCATTTGCTTTTACATCATTCAGCATCTTAGCAATAACTGGCACTTTGTTTGGAAGTAAACCTTTATAAGTGGTGGGACCAATTTTATCCGAAAAGTTGGCAGTTATCTCTTTCACATCTTCAAAGGTTAACCTAACAAGCATGCTATAATGAGGGTTCGTTTGATCATATTTGCCAAATGCAATCCTTGTTTGAGCCTTCATTTGCCTTCTGCGGTAGAGAAACCAGAATACAAGCGTTTCAATGGTCAGAAAACCTGAGACTGTTACCAAAACTATCAATGCAATAGCTCCAACAAACTTCTTCTTGCCACCCTCATGATGAATGAATCCCTTCGACTGCATAGGAATTGGATTGCTAAGGTAAGGATCAGCTCTTCGAGCTGAAACAGCTTGAGGGACCAAACAAACTTTCAAGAAGGATACAGCAGGAGCTGAAAGGCTCTTATAGCCACTAATAAAGCTCGTCCTTTTAATTGTGCAAAGTCCTGAACCATCATTCTTTGAAGTTGCTGCAATACAGGTGCTGTCATTAGAGCAATAATCTCCACAGGCTTTCTCACTTAACATCATATCAACATCTTGAGGGGGGTAAATACCGTAGAGAACAGTCTGTTGCAGAACTGTCATGCTTGTATTCATCTTGCAATTTCCTAAATCGACCATCTTCTTGCACCCAAAACTACTTGAATCCATTGCAGAAAGACCAATTTCCTGATCAACCAAATCCTGGTGGAGACAATCACAAACAGGTCCCGTGGAATTAAACCGACATAAGCTATACAAACCACAAGCACCAAATACTTCACATTGGTTTTCAACAGCTTGCCAGCCGACCTTCCACTCATGAAGTTGTGGATCCCATGAGTAGATTCTCAAGTTCCCATCAGAGTCCATCCTAAGATGCCTCAAAGACACAGAAGGGTCTTTAAAATCCTTGCTAGCTGCAGACCAAACAGTTCTATTAGTATCATCAATAAGCCCCAACACACCATCAGCATCAAATCTTGCTTCTCCAGTACTAGCAGAAAGTCCTAAATGAGTCCTCCAATAAGTCACATTGCTCTCCCACACAAGAGCAAGTTCTCCAGAGCGGCGAATCACAAAATTATAATAACTTGAAATTGACTTTTTCGAAGGGGCTCTTAAGGTTTGGGGAAAATGCAGAGATTGGTCAGGAAGGAGAGTATTTGTTGGGCTATTAAAACTTTCCCAGAGTGAATTGCTCCCACTTCCCATAAGAACTAAGTTACCATTATTCAAAAGACTAGCTCTCTCAACACCTAGATTAGAAGTGTTGCCACTCCAAACAATTAAGCCACTGGGGTTCTCAAACAAAATCAACCTCCCATCCATGGAGAGCTTGATTGTGGAGTTCCTAGAAACCCTAAGACCACCACCAACAGTCCATACTGGCACATTTGCAGCATCATTCCCTAAATTATATCTAATACCCACTAACAAACCGTCAACATCATCATCCTTTTGACAACCCTCCAAGAACCCAAATGCAAAGATCCCATTTTGAGACACCAGAGTGTTTCTATAAACTCCAGAAATCTCAAAACCAAGTGGTACTGACACCATTGCAAGCTCATCAGGAAAGCCACAGAAACAGGAACACAGAAACAAAACCACAGTCAAGACATAGTTAAAAGTTCCAAAAGCACAGACTTTGCATGCCATACCTAGAAAATTCTTGATTGGTATCTCAAAGTTCAGCTTCTTTGCCCAGCTACACTCATGTCAGCTGCCACCCAACACAAGCTATCAGGCTCTCAGAATGTAGTACCAGAAGTAGTTGCTGTGACTGAAGGAACACTTCTTAAGTGGAACTTGAGCTCCAAAGAGATGAGAATTAAAAAGATGAACCCTTTTCTTTTCTCTTTCAGCTTTTGTTGACATGAGAATTTGAATCTTAGGAAGAGAATAAGGGACGATACGACATTGATAATTCACATAAAGTTTAAAGCTTTTTTTCGGACTTCGAGATTCTGTTGCTTTTTAGGGGAAAAAAAAATTTGAGCTTGCTTCCACCAACAACAGTCGCTTTTGAACTTTGGCAACTTCGTGCAAGGCTTTTCTGCTTTTTGAACTTTATTAAGTTGGAGAGTTGCAATTGGTCTTTTGATTATGGACTCTTTCCAATTCTTGCAATTTATGCCATTTCACAGAACCCACAAGTGGTCCCTTGTCGTTTTGTCCCTTATGCTCTTTTTATATTCCTTTGTCATGAAATGAAAGGCAAGAAAGTTTCACCAAAAAAGTAGATCCTTTTTACTTTCCAAAATCTAACTTTATGCCAAATTACATTAGGTTGATAATGAGTTCAAATCGGTTCAACTAGATTCAGGTGAAAAAGAGATTACTCTGTCTATATGACATTGTTTTAACGTTTTGACAGAACTAATTTAAACTGTCAACTCGAGTTTCTGTTCGTTGACTCGGACTGGTTTACCATCTGTAAACTAAATCACCATTGGTTTAGATTGAGTCCAGAAAATTGCCTGTAAGTTGAACACATATTTCATACGGAATGGGATTCAAAACTCATGAAGATCTAACAAATTTCATCTGATATTTGTACAACAGGATTGTGTAGAGAAAGGAGATGTATGAAAAGTGATCTCTACTAACATGGGAAGAAAGTAAAAGAATGACAAAGAATTCCTAGACCATCTTCTGTATTCACAAAATTAATGAATGAATTGGATTCTACTCCTCATTCATGTGCACTATCTACTGGAAGCCATGACTGTCTTCTGAACAATCGGGAGCACTGTGCTTCATAGTCCAACTGATTTCTTCCTTTTGTGAACAATGATGAGTTTGTAGTTAAATTCCCAGCAAAACTAGAGGCTACAGAGAACTTTCTACTCAGTATGGTGGTACTTCTTGTGCTCAAATGGTACGTAGCGCTTCCTGAGGACAGGTTCACTTTCTCTAAAGCCTGGAATTGGAGTTTTGAGGGATAGTCCCTCACACAGCCAATCCTTGGACCTGCTCCTGTTGTCCATTTGCAAGACAACCGCTTCCCCAGTTGATATGAATTTGCTTCCTTCTTAGAGTTAATTCTTTGAACGATTGCTTCTTTGGGAATGTTTTCTACGTCATTGTCTTCCTGTCCTCTACGAAACAATTTTTTATCCAGATCGATGCAATCTTTTTCCTTAGCAATGCCCTTATCTGCTGATTCATAGCCACTTTTCAACCGAGAATCTGCAGACATGCTGTTGCTATTGAGCTTAACAGGTTCATCTTCATCCAGCCTTTCAAACAATTCAACCCTTTTTGATATCTGGAGATTACTTAATTTTCCACCAAATATATCAGGTCTCTGTGACTTCTGCTGCTCCAGATCAGCAGAGGCATCTTCTTCCAACGAATCACTGATCATTTGGGTTGAGTCCGCGACATTGTTCTCTTCAATGTCTAAGGCATTAAATATGCGATAGAAGTCCTCGTCACATGAGTTGTTTCTTAAATGTTGAGTGCTTCTTTGTTTGGAAAGTGACCCTTCTTCCTCCTCCACAGGACTGGTCTGAATCGGGAGCAAGAAAGTGATTATAGCTTAACAATGCCAAGTTTTCTGCAAATAAGTTAAGCCAGATACAGAGATTTGTTCTTATACCTTAACATCTGTGAGATCAACATTGTTTTCTCTGAGAAAGGATAGGAAGTCCTTAAAATTCTCCTCCGTCGGACGATAATGACCGCTGTGAGGCCAAACCGCCTACCAAATGGTGAAAAGCAATGCATGTTAACAGACAAAATAATACGAATTAAATCAGATTTTGAGCACCAAGGATAGTTGTAGCTATACCTCAAGCAAACCGTTTTTCACAATTAATCGACCAGCGGCTGTTGTGACTCCTCCAGCTAAGAAGCTTGAATGCTGAAATGTGCCTTTTCTCTTCTTGCCAACATACAATGCTTTGGATGTACTAAGCACAAAAATCCACTTACCATCATCTGTGGTATGGAGGAGATCCCCAGTCTGCTTGTAGATAAATTTTCCATCTTCTGCAACAACTTCATAGGCCTTCCTTTCTATCTGCAACTGTCAGAATCTATCAGTGAAGCCGTTTAACTTGAGCAATAATAATCAAGGAGCAAAAAGTGTGTAAAACCTTACCGGACCAAGGTATTTGATGCACTGTCGTTGAAGTTTTGATCTGGGGCATTTCTCGATTATATTTACTTCCTTCCCTTCTCCTATATCTAACCTGCAGGTTAGATACCAAAAAATTGTAAATGCAATTTGAACATCTTAGACTTATTAATAATGGCTACTGAAGGGAAAGAAAACATGTCAGAAAGTTACCAGTAGAAGAAGGGCTCTCTGCTCTTAGATTGAAGCCATTTAACATAATAGAACTGTAAATTATGTCCATATCGGTGTCGTGGATCGATCTGATATCCGTATCAATTCAGTATGAATGTGAAAAAAGAATAAATTCTTCTGCATTTGAATTAAGCAACACTTACTGCTTCAAGCCAGTGCTGTAAAGCAAGTTTTTGAGCTTTTCCATTCTTTGATAAACCTTTCCCAACTTTTGCAGCTCGTGTTCTTGCTCGTGACCAACGTGAAATAGCAGTTTCATGTTTCTCCGTGGCAAAGAATGAAATAGAACTCCTTTTGAGCTTTGCAAAATCTAGGAGTTCCCACCTTAAAAACATTATCATATAACTATGTTAGAGAATGATAATGCATTGTTGAACAGGGTCTAGAAAGATGAAAAGATCATGAACATAGCAATAGACACCCACCAGCTTTGTTCCACAATAACAGCACAATCTGCAAGCTTTCTCCTGGTTCGGAAGCTTTTGTACACCTTCTGCAACTTTATGGCAGCCTCGTGCTTGGGATTGTTGGGATCAAAAAATGGCAAAACTTTTGTTATGGCAAGGCCATAACGACGCAGGCAGTCATTTCCGAGCTCTGTCATATTTGCATCTTTAATTGAGATCAGTTTATCAAATTCTCTTCCTTTAAAGCTGATAGATCTTTCAACTACCATCTTTCCATAACCTAAAGATTTCAATATCAATGGCTCAAGATCTTCACCACCAAAACTAACTGATCGAACAGGAGTTTTCAGTTGATCATCTCCAAAGCTAATAGATTTCACTCTAACAGAATTCATGGCATATTCTACATCACTGTCCTCTCCAAATGGGCCCGTAAGAGAAATTCCCATTCGAAAGGGAATCGTGCTTCTGGCAATCTATATACTCTGCTTTCCTGTTGAAACAAACAGAAAATTTACAGTTAATATTCCAGAGAAATTATCCAGTTGCTTATGAATGCTTAAATAGAACAATCCCTCCCATATATCCAATTTCCAAAATGAGACTACGATGTCAAGACCAGCTATGTGAAGAAAAACACTCAGTTTCCAACCTATATTACAAGTAAAGCAGCCATGGGACCTGCAGGACAACCAAGAACGAACCTCTAAACAAGCTTAAATCTTGAACCCAAATGGGAAAACCCATTTCTCTGCAATCTCAATCTATAAAGGAAAAAAAGAAGACCCAATACCAGACAAGCTAGCATTTTTACTTTAATCCCTGTATCCAAAGCATTCACGAACAAGTAACAGATCGAATAAACTCGCAAGAAAAAGGACCAGTCTTTAGAGAAACAGAACAACGTTCCAATGTATCCAAGACGAGGAAACAATAACCAGAAACATTCATAAACCAAGAACATGTTCTTTACCATGGTAGGCTAAACGGAAGAAGCACCAAACAAACTGGATAAAACCAAGAAAACTTGGCAATATAGGGAAGCAAAATCATTACCTTGAATTATGGAGATAAGACCCCAAAAATGGATTAGATGGTTTTTGGTATTTTTGGAACAGAAACAATCCAATCCAATCCAATCCAAGTTTAGAGGACAGACTTTGAATATGGATTCACTTTCACATTATCTGCCATAACTCTCTGTATATATATATATATATATATAGAGTTTAAGCTTCTCCTCCTCCAAGCTCCAACTAACAATGCCAACCTCGACCTTACGATCACACTTATATATACAATTCAGAGAGACAACACAAGAAAGTGAAAATTTTAATAGAAAGTGAGTTTAGAGAAAGAAATGATTACAGTTTTCCATGACCATGCATGCAGGACTATGATTAGGAGTCTAGGAGGAGTGGATCCTTTTTTCCAATTTTACCCCGTCAAATCTTGTCAAATAACTAAATGATATCTCTTAAGTTTGTGTCAAAGAATATATAAAACTAATTGAGTTGATCTTATACGACAGCTTAAGTTATTGTGATGAAATAGTCGCTTAACATATTGGACGTAATTTGACACTCTCTAAACTAATGTCCAATGGCCACAACGTGGTCGTTTTGGCCACTAAATAGGGTCAAATACAGTAAAATTGGACAAAATATCTGAACTCGTCCATCAATGGTGCTTCCATTTCTTACCAAAATTCGTGACTTGGCTTAGCAATGAGTCAGGTTGGGAAGTGTTCGGGTCGTGTTTAAATTTTTATATTTAAATTTAAGTTGGTTTTAATTAATTTTTTAGTTTTCATTTAAAATATGAAAATAATTTAATTTTATTTGATATTTTTAAATTTTGAATTATAATGAATCAGGAAGTTTCAATTCCTAAGCTTTGTATTAGATTTAATAAAAACATTACACTAATTATAAACTAAGCATGTATGATTAATTGTGAATAGAAAATATAATTAATTTATATAATTGAGTAAAAATAACTCTATATCGACTATTTTAGTTGGTTTTGTTTTATTTTATTTATTTATGTACTTTTCTAATTCTATTTTCCTACTCTCTTAACTTATCGTTTTCACCTACATCACTTTTATTATCACATCTGTATTGTGGGTCTATGGGAAACAGCCTCTCTATTATGTAGGAGTAAGGCTGCGTACTATCAGACCTCTCCAGACCCCGCATCATTACAGGATTTCAAATTGGATGATGATAATGATGAGTAAAAATAACTCTATTTTCCAAAAATCATTCACATTAAGATCAAAGTAAGCCTGACCTCCATCTCATCTCACACATTAAGATTATATATCTATATATAAATATTCATAATTACATGCATAATTATTATGAGTTTAAAGATTATACATTTAATAAAGTCTAATAAGACTATTTATTATTATTATTATTATTATTATTATTATTTCATTTATTTATTTTGTCTATCTTTATCATATTATTTGATTTATCATTTATTTCATTTTTTTATTTTTTATTTTTCCTTAGAGAAACAATTCATCTACATAAAAAATATTAACGATCCATGTTAGAGTTTTAAGACAAGGTCAAATTATATAATAAGATTAAAAATCGAATCGAATTATTAGTTTAATTATACAATTTTTGAATTAATCAACTTTTTAGAAGAGTTTTTAACTTTTCAGTTTAATTTATTTTACTAACTCTTACTATTAAAAAATGACCGGTCTATAATAAACTAATCAATTTTTATAAATTAGAATAAACAAATTAATTT
>JAOSBN010000177.1:262009-293054 GCA_027563595.1 Erythroxylum suave
ATAACTGTACAATATATCAGTGGACTATTTTGCAAATTTTAAAAATTTCAGGGACTATTTTATAAATATAAAAAATTATCCGGTACGGTATCCGGTATTAACTGGTACCGGTATAGTACCGTTTCAGAACTGAATTCGATACTATGTCCGGTACAGTATTCGCAACATTGATACATATATATATAATATATAAAGAAGGGAAGACCGAGAAATAATTATTTAATTTGTTATTTGTTTATTATTTATTCATTGCTTTGTCACATACAACTGTCATCATCATCTTTCAGATATGCATGCATCCAACTATTCGTCTGAGATGGGTACGTTGCACCGTACAAGCTGGGTGTCGGCCACGTGGCGGAAACGCTTTTAGCCACGTTGCTATTGCTTCGTATATGACCTACAGGAGCACGGTATCCAAGGCTTGCTGTATGGTTTATGTGGTGATAATAAGATCACGATCTACTCAGTTTCTTATTAATGATTAAAAAATTAAAATTATAAAATCTTTTAATTCGTTGATTTTTAGTTTAATTTATTTTAATAATTTTTTTATCAAAAATTAGTAAATTTTTATTGATTAATAAAATTTTTAAAATTTAACTAATTTCATAAATTATAATAATTTAGCCAATTTTTATTTAATATCCTCTTTTTAAAAGTAATTTTTTGGCTTAATTATTATTATATATCAATTTTATTACAATTTAATGTTAGTTAAACCTTTAAATCTTAATTTTTTATTTTATTAGTTTAATTTTTATCCAATTTTAAAAAAAATGATTTATGTTCTCTACAAAATATAACCCAATTTATAATGATCAAATCTCTTGTTTTGGTTACGGTGTTTCTATCATGTTTTATTAAATCTTATCCACATATTTACTTAGACCCCATATAAATGTATAGATGGGATTTAATAAAACATAGTCAAACAAAAGATTTGATAGGCAATTTTTTAGGCTCTTCAACCATAATGCATATAAATATATGGATGAGATTTAATAGAATATTATAAAACATAATAACTGGAAGTACAATTTTTGAGGCTCTTCAGCCACCTTTTCCACTGTCTAAACTATGATTTTTTTAAGGTTTCAAGTTCATTTTTTTACACATTCTTTTTGAAGAATCAGAGGTTTCCAAGTTCATTTAACTTCATCCTTTTCTTAGTTTCCTTTTTATTTCCCCGATTCTGCATGCAAAAGTCACATCATGTTTAACTGGTTTTGACCTAAATATTCTCTTTGTTTGCATCTGGTTTGGTTACATGAATCCTATTCCAATCATTTTAAGCAACTCCTCCTGTAAAGATTAAGGCTTGTTTGACAAATAACTCAACAGCTTGTAGCGGATTAAGACGTATTTACCTGTTTGACTACATCAAACAACTAAATATATATCTGTATATGGTCTGTACAACGCACCTTGCTACCTCAATTCTTCCAAGTTCATAATTCCAAAATGGCCAAGTTCTGAACTTGTGAAGATAGATATGGTGAGACAAGACATTTCTTTGTTCCATTCCATGCATGTTCTTTTCTAAAGTCACCTAAGACTACTCATTACACAGTTTCTTTGAAAGAAAACGGCAACTTTGATATCATCCTCATCCTATAATGTCAAGTGGAAGTTACGTATTTGTTGCGTATTCCCAAGTCAAGAATGTCAACTCCATAATCGGTAAAAATGGCGGACTAGTCCAGCTATGGCTGCTAAATGATGGGAGGCTATGGCTGCTAAATGAGGGGAGGCTGTCAGGCTGAGGCTCTCCTTTAATCATAAGTTCCGAAACATGGGATTTCAAACAACTGTAACAAAAGAGGAACTTTTGTAACCAATGTGGAGTACGCTTGTCCCTGTGCGAACATTGGTCTTGGATCTAAATGAACAGCTTTTAACGAATCAAAATGCCAAGATTTATGAACAGTATTTTTATGATATAATCAGTTCAAGCAGGAGCTTGAAGCTCATGGAAACTATGAAAGGTAATATTAGCTCGATTCACGTTTCATGGTACTTAATAATCCAGAAAAGCAGTCTGACAGCACCTGAACTTGCTCTACTAGCACACAATATTAAGTATAAGCATCAATTGTGAGAATGAGGGCCACTGAAGGTGTAAAGCAAACAGATTACTCAGACTGCTGCAGAAATGCTGCACTTCTGCACAATCCAGATACTGATTAATTCAAACTGTTTAATGACAGAAGACTTTGCTGCCAAATTAAGGGGGTGTTGGTGAGTAGGAGCTCTTTATATTATATCACCGTTGTTTCTGGAAGTAGCCAGATGAGCATTAAAGTTACAAATCATTGATCAGAAAGAGGTTTCTGGCAATACACATTTGTGAAATCCGACAATTCATGACTAGGAATTGGGAGACGTTTTTGGGTTGTAGGTTATCAACATCGTATCATTGGATTATCAGTTCTGTAAAGCAAAATGAACCAATAAAACCACAAATCATCATTCAATAAATGGATAATACAGCTTTGAGCTCAAAGCTTTGGAGAAGTAAAGAGGAGCATTTGCCCATCTCAGCTCTGCACCCTTTTCAGCTACATGTTAACTATTTCTCAATGTCCTATCATATGAAGTCGTGGTCTTCCATCAGTCACTTCTTTCTGGCTGCTCACTATTAGCTATGGCCTCCTTTACATCAGTCTTGGCTGCACCTGAAGGTGAAGGTTCAATTTTCTTACTTTCCGGGCACTTGGACAGTTATTCGCATTGCAGGATCTCTAGGCAACGCTTGTTATCGAACTTCTCTTGTAGGATTGACGCCATGTCTATACAACACTTCTGGATTATTACACACCTCCTCTCTATCCATAGTCATCTTATAACCAAATGTCTGATGTAAATAGAAATTGAAGTGTGTAGTCAAACATCTGTATCAATTAAAACAACCTCAAACTGAACAATTTCTGCAGTTTTCAGGAGTGTCCAATGATCATATGTTTTAAAGGACCCCGCAGAATAAGGAAGATCAAAGGCAGATGCGAGAAAATGCTATCAGACAATGATAAACAATTTGAAGAGTGCATAAGTGAATGGATAAGCTCACACTAATCCGCCAATTTGGGGTTCAATTCGGGATCTCCTATCCTCTGAAATATGCAATTTCATCTGATAATTATGCCAAGATACTTGAAACAAGATCCCAAAAGATATTGACACAAAAGATGCAGCATTCCTTGATTTTTTACATAATTAACGTTTGATTAGCAAATACATACGAAATTTATAAGAAACTGATATGTCAGAGCCTAGGACAACTAGCAGAATCCATTGTATCAACATCTTATTGTCCCCTTTACTTCTCCTTTCCATGACATTGCAAGGATTCAATTACATGTCATTCTTTCGAAGCAGCTTTTTATGAAGCAGTCAAGAAATCTCATGGTGACCACAAAACTACACTTGAATAGAAAATATATAACATCAAGACATGGAGTGTTCCTGAAAACTACATGCAGGATTCATAATCTCACCAGAAAATGACCTATCAAGGGATTGATCTTCAGAAGAAGAGGCACTTTCACTCAATAGTCAACCAAACCAATCACTCTTAGTACTAATTGTTCCTCCATCCCAACAAAACCTCTATCTAAACACTCAAACATAGAACAAAGAACTTATCCTCAGTAAGCTCCAGAAAGCAAAAGAGTGCTACGAATCTTTCACATGATAACGACAAAAACTACAGTTGAATAGACAATATCTAACATTCAAACATGGAGTGGTCCTGTAAAATACATGCAAGATACATAATCTCACCAGAAAATGACAAATATTCAGAAGAAGAGGCACTTTCACTCAATAGTCAATCCAACCATTCATTCTTAATATGAATTGTTCCTCCATCCCAACGAAGCCTCTATGTAAACACTACAACATGGAACAAAGAAGATATCCTCAGTAAGCTCCAGGAAGCAAACTTTAACAAAAATGGAATCTTTTACACAATAATGACAAATCCGTAAAACAAATTTGTAATCCAGAACTCATTTTTGCATAATCCACTATCCCAAAATAATGGGGATTCAGTTGAGGGTTTTCTTTGAAGTCTCTGCTTTGAGTGAAGAGTAGAATGGGTTCTATAAATTAAGAACATATCTTCAGGAAGAAAGAGCTTGGAACTTACGCTTTCAATGATGCCCAAAGTAAAAATTCCATCTTCTCTTTTATCAGAAGTGAACCAATCACAATGCAGATCAGAGAAGGAAACATGGAAACGAATCACACAATGGAAGAAGCTCGTCCATACTAATGGTCACTCACATAAAGAACTTCTTCTCCTACAATTGCGGAGCAAAAAGAAAAAACCTATAGCAAGAAAGCAACGAACTGAAGAAACCCACATGGCTGAGCTAATCGTCTAATCAAATCAGAAGCTCGTTTGTCAAAGCATGGATTTTTAAGAACTTTCCTCTAATGGTCGAACAATCACAACAACAAAGTCAAATGATTAGAGAAGAAGAAAAGACAAGATTACCCTGCCAATTTCGCGCGGTTTCGTCAGCTGCAAGTGAAGAGAAAGGGAAGTTACGAAGACTTTCCTAAATGAAGTGAAAGCGGGCCCGAATCCCTAATTCAATCGCGTGAATTAGGATTTGGGGCGACAACAATCGTTAGCCAACTGTAAGCGCGCGTGAGCGTCATACACTCTACCGCACACACAATATATTAACGTTATCCATTGTCGTTCGGCCTCTGCGTCGCGGTACATTATTTTTATTTGCACACTCAAAAACCCTAATTTCACTTTCTGTCTAGCACTCTCGTTTGTGATCAGAATCAGCTGCAGGACTTAAAGTTTTGATCTTGGGGTCATTTTACTGTTGGGTTTTACTTTAAGCGTGTGTTCTTTGCTTCTTTCAATTAAATGAGAGGAAGGAGTTACACACCCTCCCCGCCAAGGGGCTACGGTGGTCGGAGAGCTAGAAGCCCTAGCCCTAGGGGTCGTTACGGTGGCCGAAGTAGGGATCTTTCCTCTAGCCTTCTTGTCCGCAACCTTCGTCGTGATTGCAGGTTACCCTTTTGTTTTTTCATTGTAAAGTTTCAATTTTTGCTTCGTTTGTGTGCATATTTATGTTATAGATTTCATTCGAGTATTTTTCTATGCTGTTTTTGTAAATCCAGACCAGAAGATCTTCGAAGGCTATTTGAACAGTTCGGTGCTCTCAAGGACGTTTACTTGCCTAAGGATTATTATACTGGGTGAGCATTTATATGTGTTTTCTGTTTATTACTGCTGAAACTTGGGATTTTCTTTTTCTGATTCTTTTCTTAGTGAACTGGCAATTTTCTATGTTTTCTTCTTTTTTGGATTTTATTTTGAAGCTAATGTTGGTTTTTATAGCCTTCCCAAAAGTTTCATGTTTTGTTTTGCAACAGGACGTGGATAATGTGGCGAGGTCGCATTTTTTTGTTTTCCTGTTTCACTTTTTTGGCTAAAATATTATTATTTATTCCCTGCTGAGTTCATATTGATTTTTCCTGGCGCGCTTTCTAAGCACAGTTTCCATCCTTCAATGGCGGATGAGTTTCCAAGCTTAAAGTTCCGTTTTCTTTTTCTTTTTGCAATAGTCTGATGAATTTAATTTTGTGGTGTCCTCATGCTTTCAAATTGTTGCTCGTTTTTGCTCAATTCAAACAGTAATTTGAATTTTGCTTTGGTGTTTTTACCAACCAGGCCCTTCCATGCTAGAACCTTTCTACAAACTGTTGTTATTCTGATTGGACATTCACTTCATATAGTTTGCGAAGTTCAGTCTCTTAATTGAAGTTTCTGAGATTTAACAGAGAAACTAAAGTTTTGAAGATATCATTCGAGTAATTAGAGTTCTTTTGAAGCTGATGTTAATGGTAGTGAAGATTGGAAGGAAGTTGGGTTTGAATACTTTTTGAAGATGTTACAAGTCTTGAAGAATTTCAAGTCATCTTTAAACTGACACTTGCAAGGTCGGCAGCCCAGTGCTTGCTCTTTTTCCCCCCCTCCATGCATATCAGTGCCTTCATATACTGGAAATAAATAGGTGAATCTGAATGGCAGCAAGAGATTTATGGTGTGCACAGCAAATGCCCTTGGTTCGTGCTATCATAATACTCATCTTTTCACCTTTTCTTGTTCTACTAACTTTTGCAGGGAACCACGTGGTTTTGGATTTGTGCAGTATTCAGATCCTCATGACGCTGCTGAGGCCAAATATCATATGGATGGTCGGGTTCTTCTTGGTCGGGAGTTGACTGTTGTATTTGCTGAGGAAAATAGGAAGAAACCTGCCGACATGAGGGCAAGGGAACGAGTGAGGTGGGCTGTAATTGTTATTTATTGTGCTTGATATAGTGTATTTAATCTCAATTTGCATGGGATCTCTTCTTCACATTACTATTGATAGAATTGAAAAGTAATGTTTTCAGGTTTAAATATTACATGATAACCATTTGGAAGATAAGAACTTTATGGATTCTTAAACATCCTAGATTGTTTCAGTTTTGAGGAGGATAAATTATTTGTCCAGATTGTTTCAGTTTTGAGGAGGATGAATTATATGTCTAAGTGATAAATTATTTTCTTACTTATCTAAATTGTTCAGATGTGCCTTCTCTCTTTCTTTTTTTCTTCCTTCCATTGAGAAGCTTTCACCTACATATTTATGCTGTATTAATGTGTAGGGGTAGGCCCCGTGATCGAAGGTTGTCTCCTGCTCGTTATTCTCGATCACCTCACTATTCTCGTTCTCCACCACGTCGTGCAACATCTCATTCCCGCAGTCGGGTACATCATTCCCCTTCTCCCAAAAGAGGCCATTACTCAAGGTATGAATAGTTCTTTCTTTTTGTCTGTAGTCAAGCATCCTGTGCACAACTCTGTGCTAAAAGGCAATAACTAATTTCAAAACATGACGCCACAGTAAAAGCATTTAGAGTTTTTTAGGCAACTCAAACAACATTTCTCATGCAATATGTAGTTTTTCTCGAGCAATTTCCAGGGTAAGGTAACAATTTTCTCTGGAAATGGGTTCTATTTGATTGGATCGACTTGCATGAATCTGCTAAATTTGAAATGAATCTTGGTGGAGAATCTGAGATGGTTCCCTATAGAGTTTTGCACATATTGCACTAGGGACTCAATCTGATACATATGTCATAAGGTCTAATGTTGACGCCAATACATCTAGCAATACCTCCCATTTTGGGTGGCAGTAGCGGTGTCTCTTGCGTGTTGGTGTTCATATCTTTTGTATTTCTATGTTCTTAATTTCCTTGGTGAAAGTTCACTGGTCAATGTATTGCTCCTGAACGTAGTCAGTTTTCACTGTTTATTGACTACAGTTAGCTGAATCCTTTGTAGTTGCCTTTTTACGATTATCCGAACAAGTGCAGACTTTTTATGCTTGTCCTGCATGAGTTGATTAATGTCTCTTCTCTTAAAATGTTTATGTGATTGTTTGATCTTGCGACAGATCGGTTTCTCCCCAAGCAAGGAGGCATAGTAGAGAGAGGTCATACTCACGCTCAAGAAGCCACCATCAAACTCCAGATAGGGTTCAAAGCAGAAGCCCCACTGGAAACCGAGGTCTGCACAGGAGCAGAAGCCACAGCCCAAACAGAAGCAGAACTGCCAGACCCGATCATGATCAATATGAAAGAGTACAAAATGGAGATAGGTCTCCCAGTCGGTGAACTGGATAGAGGAATAGAAATGCTACATGAGCTTTCGGAAGATTTTCTTATATGTATTTGGGATTTTTCTGACCTAGGTTTTTCCTGACATTTGGTTTGAACTTGGAAACTTTCCCCCCTTTTTTTCTGTGGCAGAAGAATATGGTGTTTCAAAATTAACTGAAAAAAGTTTAAATCTTGTTGATTATTGCTTGATGATGAATTTCCTGTATCTTGTGGTGATGCCCTTTTGGAAAAGTTGACCTTTTCCTCACACATCGTTATGTTTTGAACCATTTCAGTTTGCAGATGCTCATTAAATGATGATGAATTTCTCTCTCGTTTGCTTTGGAAAGCTATTTTGACGAAATGCCCAAGAACTTCATAGAATATGGGATACTTTCTTACTTCTCTTACAGGGTGTCTTTAGGCCACAAGTAAAAGTGACAACAAAGTGTGTGTAAAGGATGTACTTTTTTTAATTTGAAGCTGGACCCCCATTTGCATTTCACTTTACAACTAAGAAAGCATCTGATTTCCATTTTCATACAGTGATTGGTTTTCCTCATGATTTTCAATGGCCTCGAGTCACCCTCAAAAGTCTCAGTAAGGGTCCCATTGTTTGGATTTACTCTGGATTTGTGGAGTCCCATTTCCATCAATCTTGTCCATTTTGAATGCTCTGCAAAAAGTAGTTTGAAACATATTCCTGGGAGCTCCTCAGCTCCTTTTTCATTCTTGCTCGTAAAATCTACAAAACCATACTTTGTCACTCATTTTCTCTTTTTGGTACATTTATCCGTTTGTTTAGCCATCTCTTTCACTTCATGGGTTGCCAAACCACTTCTCAGTAGTCCAAAGATCACAACTTTCTGCGTATGAAAGGAGTGGAATGTTCCCATTAAAGGCACAACCCAGTCATGCATCACTTACTGTGGCCAAAAGAAATTTTTATTGTTCTATTACACGACAGAACCTCCATTCTTTCCACTACTCCTAAAACGGACAAGGCCAAGGATGTCCCCACTTGATGAGAATCTCTGGAATTGGTTTTGCATTTGGTTCCTCAAAAGACAGTGACTTGGTCTAATTATGACAGTGTCGTTAAAACGATTACCAACTGTAAATTTACGTCATGAGCCTTTTACGCCCTGCTTCCTTGAATCGTAAGCCCCGTTCGTTCACAAGCCAAACCGTTTTACTTTTGACTCCTCGGTTCATCTACCAAGTTAAAGAAAATATCTTTTTAAACTGATAGAAAATGAAAAGTCTCTATCTTTTCCTGTCCATTTTCATGCATAAACATACATGGGAACTTTAGATGCTGATGATGTTAAAAAATGACCTGCCCACATTCTGTCATATTTTCAACCAAACAAAAGGGCCACGATAAAGGACAAACCGGCACACAGCAAAGAAAATTTTAAACTTTGCGTCCTTTTAGCTATTAGTGGTCTGATTAGTCATTAGAGAGAGAGAAAAACTGCCATTAGAGGATTCTTATACCTCTGTGAATTTCTAGTAAGTGTAGTTTTACTTGGTGGGGTCTAGTTTGGAAGCATTTCGATGCATTTTTATTGGGATGTTTATCTTAGCTCTCGAATTGTATTCTTGGTCCTGTACTATGCCGCTTTTGTGTGTAGAACATTGGAAGTAATGCCCTTACTCTAGTGGAATCTTCTGGAATCTGTCTGTCTTGTCTCTTGGAACTGGTTCCTGCACTCATTTGGTGTTTTGGAAGCTCTGTTTTGTGGTGTCTTGAAGGCCCTTGTTCTTTGGAAGCAAGGCTGATTAACCTGGGGTCTTTTCGCTGCGCACAGTTAGATCAGGTACTTCTTTTGATTTCCTTTTTCACTTTTCCCATCTAGGTTCTTTGTTTTTCGATTATTTTACTTTGTAAGATCCTGTGGCCTTGTTGTTTGATAATCTGAATTTTCTGCATCTGGGGATGTTGAAAAATAGGCTTCTTTTCTATGTGAGTGTTTTTCTGTTCTGAACTTCCAGTCTCTTTTAGGGAAGTTCTCTGTTTATAGAGTTTCAGTTCTAGAAGCTTAGAGTGATATAGATGCAAATTAAACTCCGCGTTGCTTGCTGGGAAAGATCTTTCACATGCTTAAGTGTTATTACATTAACATCAAGTTACTGGGCCTCTCTCTTGAGGGGCATTACATCTTGGGAATGTGCTCAGTACTTCAGTCGATTCATTGATAGCTGCTAACTTGGAAGGTCTCACTTGTCTTCTTGGCCTTGTTATGCTTTCTCTTATCAGAAAGGTTGAAATCCTGAAATCATAGCATATAACTGCTAAATCTTAGGCAGTTCGAGCTGAAGGTAGAAAGAAAAGAGGAGATCAATTTCGGATATTTTGGGGAAAATGATGACTGACAAACGGCTTGGAACTCTCCTAATACTCCTTCTTGGCCTTGTCAATGACACATTAGGTAATTTTGTAAGTGTTTTATTGCACCTTCTGTTACTCTGTGTTGGTCATTCGATCTATGAGATAAATGGACTATAGTAAATCTTGGCTCTTAGCTCAGACCTTGGCCTTCCATCGAGGAACTTGCCTGTATATGTAATTCAATGTTTTTCTTATATTGCATTATTCTCCACAATCTTACTGATTGACAATCTTCAACCGTTAGGTGGTTATGTGGGAATAAATATTGGAACTGATGTTTCCAATATGCCGTCGGCCACGGATGTGGCTGCAATCCTTCAGGCCAATCAGATCACACATGTGCGCCTCTATGATGCTGATGCTCACATATTGAAGGCCCTTGCGGATACAGGGATTGAAGTGATAGTTGGTGTTACAAATCAAGAAGTCCTGGGGATTGGGGAATCCTCATCAACAGCTGCGGCGTGGGTCAATAAGAATGTAGCAGCTTATTTGCCCTCGACCAATATTACTGCCATTGCAGTCGGCAGTGAAGTGCTTACCTCGATTCCTAATGCAGCTCCTGTTTTGGTTCCTGCCATGAATTATCTCCACAAAGCTCTAGTTGCGTCAAATTTAAACTCTCACGTCAAAGTTTCTACACCTCAGTCTATGGACATGATCCCTAGGCCTTTCCCTCCTTCCACTGCCACCTTCAATTCTTCATGGAACTCAACTGTTTACCAACTTCTTCAATTTCTGAAGAATACTAACTCATACTATATGCTGAATGCATATCCATATTATGGATACACAAGTGGGGGTGGCATTTTTCCAATTGATTATGCTCTTTTCCAACCACTTCCATCAGTCAAGCAAATTGTTGACCCCAACACTCTGTTTCACTATGACAGCATGTTTGATGCCATGGTTGATGCTACCTATTACTCCATGGATGCAATCAATATCTCTGGGATCCCTATTGTTGTAACAGAAACTGGCTGGCCTTGGCTTGGCGGGACAAATGAACCAGATGCTACTGTAGAGAATGCTGAGACCTTTAATAAAAATTTGATTCAACGAGTTCTAAATGATTCAGGTCCGCCTAGTCAACCAAACTTACCCATTAACACATACATCTATGAGTTGTTTAATGAAGACAAGAGGTCTGGTCCCGTGTCGGAGAAGAATTGGGGCTTGTTTTTCACTAATGGAACTGCTGTTTATACTCTTAGTTTGTCTGCTACTGATCAGATTACTGGAAATTCTTCTTCTGTCTTCTGTGTTGCGAAACGAAATGCTGATCCTGATAAGTTAAAAGAAGGGATTGACTGGGCTTGTGGACAAGGTGGGGCCAACTGCAATGCAATCCAACAGGGGCAGCCTTGTTACACTCCAAATACTTTCCAGAGCCATGCTTCTTATGCTTATAATGATTATTATCAGAAAATGCGTAGTGCTGGAGGAACTTGTGACTTTGACGGTACTGCTACTACTACCTCTATTGATCCAAGTAAGTTGTTTTACAATCAAATGAACCTTGACTTTTAGATTTTGAACTTTTTGGCATAAATCACTTGACTGGTGTTTGAATTGGCTCTATATAAAGAAAGAAACTCTCTGCCTCAAAAACGATCTAATAGTGAACTCCAGGCCTTCTTTCACATGTATCTTAAGATGGCTTCCACCGTTTTTATCATCTTCATGATTCGATTCACTACCTTTCATTTGAGGTTTCTTTAGCCTTGAACATTGTTTTCTTAACCCTTTTCATTTCTTGCACTTCCTTGAAGAAAAAACAAGCATTTGAAGGTGTTGCGGTCTGTTGCCATGCATTTACGGCTCTATTCTTCTATTTTTCTCGTGTAATTTCCTACGTAGCTTATGTACCAATGGTTTCCTTCTTGCAGGTTATGGAAAATGTATATATAGAGGAAGGTAATGATCTATATGCTTAATGAAACAATAATTCTGTCTATTCTCTTAAATTCGAAGTTCTGAACTTATCCAATTGTTGAAACAGTTTGAACATGAGCACAAGCAGTGGAATGGCACCAGTGGCATTTGGACCAATAAGTCCAATGGGAGGAAGCACAAAACTGCCGATTTCGAGAATAACTCCGCCGTTATTAACAGCTTTTGTTGTTTTGCTCTTGTTTTAGTCATAAGGTTACAACAAATTTTGTATTTTCTTAGGTGGAAAAAGTTTAGTTATCCTGATTGAAACACTTGAAAACGTCCATGAGTTAATTCTTAGTTGCTCCCCTGAAAGAATAGGAATTGCTGAAAATTTGAATCATCTATTCTTTTTGTTTTTGTCTTTCTTGTCAGTATTTCACCCCTTTGTCATTCTTGTCTACTTTTGTCTTTATACTTTGCTATTGGTTGGTCTCAAAAGACTTTCTATATAAAGATTCATTCTTGAGACAGATGTGGAATGAAAGTGAATTCAGTGTCACAAGATCAGTTCTTATTCTAATCACAACTTAAATCACCAAAAACCTGTAAAAAGGACCATTTCTACTTGTAGATATCAGGAACTGGTGTTGGATCTCCTCTTAAACGTCATCCTCTCCTGTTTGCCAAAAAAGATTCAGTCTTGAACAATTGCTGTGGACCTGCAACATAAGAGTCGACCATGTCTTTGGTTCCACTCATAATGTCTTTTAACTCCTGTAAGCAGGCAAAGAGAGGAAGTGTAGGAAAATATGTCAAAAGTCCAAATTAGGAAAGCGAGATTGTCTCAGAATCAGATCTGTAGCCACCAACTTGTTTATGCTAGATCTGTGCAATATTCGATTGATTGGTCTGAGGTTATCGACAAAAAAGATTTGTCTAAGTCACTTCCTTTCTTTTTGTCCAAGTTACTTCTTTTTTTGTGCAAGTTAAGTTGGACGAGCACGAGCTCCTCCTTCTCAAGGGGCAAAGTTTAGCCATTTGCATGAAAAATTTTCCTACTTTGGATGTTCGATTAATACGTTCTTGGCCATAATGAATTAACAAGTTAAAATTAATTCAAAGAGAAACTAAAAGAATCATCTTGGACCTTGAAAGTGGATTTGCATTAGAAAAGACTAACCTTTGTTAGCTCAACCGAATCCTGAAAACAATTCGAAATCGAAGAACTTTGACTAGTGAGTAATCACAAGCCTTTCATTTGAGGTAAGTAGGAAGCTTTTCGTTTGAGGTAAGTAGGAAAATCGGCTACGTGTTTACCCACGTGGCCAACCTCCACTCGGACAGGAATCATTACCTACTTCATGTAGTTTATATTTAACAAAACTTAATACTTACACAAGCTGTGAGAGAGGGAGGAAGAGCGAAAATGGAGAAGATGAAGAGCATAGGTGAGGTGGGAATGGATGATATACTAAAAGCAGGAATATCCATGGAAGAGGCCAAAGAGTTGCAGAGAGCTCTGAAAGATGCAATGGCTATGGCAAAAGAATCAGACCCAAGAGAGGTTTGGAGAGAACTGATGGCTAAAAAGGTGCTAAAGCCATGGTTTCCACATAGCCTCCACCAACTTGTTTACTACTCTGTCTACGCTCGCTGGGATACTTCTACTTCTGGACCGCCTCCTTATTGGTTTCCTTCTTTGTAATCTCTTTGTTTCTCTCTCTCTGTCTGTCCTTTTCATTTGGATAAAGTTCCTTCTGGAAAATCTGACTGATCCATCAGCCCTGCTTTATGAACTCTCTGTTAAATGCACTTTGCGCTAATGATCTTGGTTTTCTAGGGTTGATTTTTGTGTGCAGTTTCCATGGAAGTGTATAGGTCCAGTCACATATTTTTGGGTTGATTGATAATATATATAACCACGCATAGTGAGGATAAAATCTGCCCTAGAGTAGAAACAGTTGAAAAGTAAAATTTGGCTTACCTCTTTATGGATTGATCCCATATACCTGTTGATGAATTGATTATTGACACATGATGTTGATTCAATTTGTGGAGGGTTATTTTTCTTGCCCTAGCTAAGTTCATGGTATGAATGCTTTGCTAGATATCAGTCTAAACAAACTAACCTGGGACGTGTAATGGAAATACATGGTCCTAAGCTTTTAGGAGCTTCCTACAAAGATCCCATAACAAGTTTTGGCCTCTTTCAGAAATTCTCTGTTCAATATCCCGAGGTGAGTACTTTCTGTTTGTCGTTCCTCGTAGACGGGATCCGATTAAACAGTGTATGATTGTAAATCTGTGTTGGCACATGATTTCAGGTTTATTGGTCAATTATTTTAAAAGAGCTGTCATTAGCATTCCATAAAGGTCCAGAGTGCATTCTTGACACTTCTGACATAACGGTACGTGGCGGGAGATGGTTTCCAGGTGCCCTTCTTAATATTGCTGACTGCTCCTTACAGCCATCTATTGATCATAAAAAAGAGGATGATAGTGTTGCTGTTGTATGGAGAGATGAAGGTGATGATTCCAGCATCAACCATTTGACACTAAAAGAACTCCGAGAACAAGTAAAGTAATGCATCATTCATTTCTACTCTTCATGCACTCGCACATATGCAAATTTTGATTCTGTTAATTGTGTATGAAATGTGGTCAATTTGGTTTTTAAATAAGTCTAGAGCTGGAAGTATGTTAACATGGAAAGAGAGTCCTGAATTATTAACTTATGTTAAATATGAGTTGTAGGTTGGTGGCTAATGCGCTAGATGCAACATTCACAAAGGGTGACGCTATAGCCATCGACATGCCTATGAATGTCAATTCAGTTATTATATATTTTGCCATCATATTAGCTGGATATGTTGTTGTATCCATAGCTGATAGCTTTGCTGCAAGGGAGATTGCTACTCGTTTACGTATATCCAAGGCAAAAGGCATCTTTACTCAGGTTATCTCCACTGAATTCGCACTCCAGAATGCTTAATTTCACAATGCTCCCATAATTATCAAGTTGATGTTAAATGTATTACATTTCAGTTTGAACAAATATCCATATATACGTCCATGTTTTCTGATTTTATTGACATGCTTACAGGATTTCATATGCAGAGGAGGTCGGAAGTTTCCTCTGTACAGGTATGCACTACCACAAAATTTTATGTCATCAATAGTCAAAAAATGAGTTCTTGTACCTGAGCCCTTGGAATGAATCATGCTAGTTGCTACGAATGTAAATTATGGTCCACACTTATGGTGAATTTGGTGAAACTTCTCTTCTGCTGCAGAAATATCATGTTTTCCTTTTGATTAACATTTTGTGTTTATACGGTAATCTTTTGCTCTATTGATTTGGTTTCGTTGAATTTTGAACAGCTAAGGTAAATGTGCAACTGAAAATCTTCTTGGGGTCGAACCATTTTTTTATTTTCCCTTTAGACCAAATATGAGTGTGGCTTTTCAATTAGGTTTCATGACGGCTTCTGATAAACTTTCTCGTTTGCAGTCGTGTTTTGGAAGCTTCTCCATGTAAAACTATTGTGCTCCCTGCAATTGGGAATAGTGTTGGGGTTCAGTTAAGAAAGCAGGATTTGTCATGGGCGGACTTTTTATCTTGTGCCAATAACTCAAGGTAATTCTGCTCCTATGATCTCTAGGTGGTGGTGCCAAACTACTATACGGTTGATCTTGGTTGTCGACATTGGAATTGATGCATTTCTATCAAACTCTTAGCAATGTTTTAATTAATATGTAATGTTATTTTCATTCTAACAGATGGAATCAACTCTCCCCTGTCTATCAACCTGCGAATGCTATGATTAATATACTGTTTTCCTCTGGAACTACAGGTACAGTAAGTGTTTCATCTTATGCTCATGGTCTTTCTTAACTGTCATTCATACTTACATTTTTATCTATTGATGATCTTTGATATAAATCAGGAGAGCCAAAAGCTATTCCCTGGACGCAACTCTCGGCTATAAGAAGTGCTAGCGATGCATGGGGTCATATTGATGTTCAAGTTGGTGATGTTTACTGTTGGCCTACAAATTTAGGTTGGGTGATGGGACCAATTCTGCTCTTTTCATGCTTTTTGAATGGTGCTACTCTCGCTCTCTTTCACGGATCTCCTCTTGGACGTGAGTTTGGAAAATTTGTTCAGGTAAAACATTATCTGATATCATCATCAAAGCATGATTTGCAAATCTACACTCTGATAATTATAAAGAAAGACAAGAGACATGGTGTTGTTAAGAAATAGTCCTGTTCCATTAGAAAGTAAGTAATGAAATTTGAGATAATTTGGTAAAAATGTATTTAGTTTGTGAACCAAACCTATACAGAAGGATAGTAAACCTAGTGGAAACCACTAAGCCTTGTGGTTCATTAGTAGAGGAGTTTCAAAACCTCCTCATCTACAAAAGTTCAAATATTAGTGAAGCCTTGACGTTTTCTGTTAAATAAAGGCTCTTCACTTCATCGTATCAAGATTATCAAGAACATTGGATGGTTTGTGATATCACATTGTAGTAAATATGTTTCTGCTTTGATTATTGTCCAGGATGCAGGAGTCACTCTCTTGGGCACAGTTCCGAGCCTAGTGAAAACTTGGAAGAGTACCAACTGTATGGTGGGCTTAAATTGGAACAAAATAAGGTATTCTCTTTTTTTTGGTGGAAATTCAATAAATTCATAGATTGAGCATAAGTGTACAATGGTAATGCTCAAGAACTTCCACAGGTACTTTTGTTCAACTGGGGAAACATCCAATGTTGATGACGACCTTTGGCTTTCTTCGAAATCATATTACAAGCCAATTCTTGAATGTTGTGGAGGCACAGAACTCGCATCATCATACATCGGAGGGACTCCACTTGTTCCACAAGCTTTTGGAGCATTCAGCTCAGCAACAATGACAACAGGATTTGTCATCCTTGATGAAAATGGAGTTGCTTATGTAATGACAATTAATACTGTTTCTGGGGTTTGATTTTCTCGTCTGTTGGTAATAGATAATCATGTTAGATTAAACACATCATATCCTTTTTTTTTTTTTATAAGCATGTGTTCAATTTCTTTGACAGCCTGATGATCAACCATGCACCGGTGAAGTGGGTTTATTTCCCGTATACTTAGGAGCATCTGACAGGTTGCTAAATGCTGATCATGAAGAAGTTTACTTTGGAGGAATGCCAATGTTCAAGGGAATGGTATGCTTTTATTGGTCCTTCTTAGATTGTAATCTCATTTGACAAGGAACATAAAAGCTTCGATAAATTTGATTTTGTGTCTGAAAACTCTGTGGCGCTTCTGAACGTGTTGCTATTCCAGAACTGTCAAATTCCTTTTGGCACAAGCTTTTAGAATCTGATCTGATACTTATTGGGAGAGGATATTTCCATCTGCAGCAACTCAGGAGACATGGAGACATTATTAAGAGGACTGCTGGAGGGTACTTTTATGTACAGGGAAGAGCTGATGACACCATGAATCTTGGAGGCATAAAGGTAAAACATCTGCAAAATGAACGGGAATGAAGTATCTAATAAATGAGCTTTTGACATTCTGCAGTTAACATCTCTTGATTCTTTAAAACTCACAATTACTTCTTTCGGTTTTACTTCTGTTTTTCTCAGATTACATTTCTGACACGTAGTAAATTTCGAATCTGTTCTGATATTCAGACAAGTTCTGTTGAAATTGAGCAAGTATGCAACCGAGCTGATGAAAGCATCGTGGAGACAGCTGCAATCAGCGTAGCACCACCTCGAGGTGGTCCAGAGCTGTTGGTCATGTTTGTGGCGCTCAAGAAAGGACTTTCTGCTGATCCAAACAGATTAAAGATTAAACTCTCTAAGGCCATTCAAACAAGTCTCAACCCTTTGTTTAAGGTTGGACTCTAGAAGTTGGAATATGACTGGTTTAAATATCTAAATTTGAACTTGCTGATATGTTTCCACCATTGACAGGTGAGCTTTGTTAAAGTAATTGAAGAATTTCCACGTACTGCTTCCAACAAGTTGCTTAGGAGAGTTTTGAGAGACCAGATGAAGCAAGAACTTTCTGCTCGTAGTAAAATGTAGCAGATCAAACAACTGTTAAAATATGGATACATTCATCTTCAATTTATTCATTACACACAAGAAAGATACAGGCGCTTTCGAAAAATAGGTGCGCGCTCGGGATTTTTAAGCTTGATTATGTACAAAAATGCAAAAATTTCTACAGAATTGTTGCTTCATTTTTAGATTTCTACATAACATCCAGACTGAACAAAACCAGAGAACTCATCTGGCACAGCAATCCTCTCCAGTTTACTGTTCTTCCCCTCCTCCTCCTCCACCACAAACACCGACTGCGTTGCTCCTTGATACTCCGATCCGCCAACTAAAACCCGGCAATCCAACATGATCCCACATGCCCCCACCTGAACAGCCGGATCCAAGTTGGCCCAGCTCACCAATTTCCCATCTTTCCCTATCCCAACTGATGATCTTGGACACTTCCCTTCTTCCCATATCCCCTCAACCTGCCTCCACTGACCCGACCCCGATTCATACACCTCTCCGTTCCCTTCAAACAACCCTTGCCTGTCTGTACCATACCCACTCACCACCCAAAACTCGTCATCAATAACCACTCCCTCACACTCGTCTCTCTCTTGATTTAGCTGAGCCAACTCGGCCCACTCGTCGGACCTCATGTCGTAAACCCACGCGGTTCTCAACGCATTCTTGTTCTCATCATGCCCACCAGCCACATATACCCGACCTGCTATAGCTCCGATTGCAAAAAACGATCTCTTCGACGGCATATCCTTACCTTGTCTCCACCTCCGCGTCGTGAAATCGTAGACAAACACGTCGGTCACTGGACCATAACTCGCCGGGTCCCACCCCCCCATAAGCACAAGCTTCCCTTCACAGCTCGCCAACTGACAAAACAAAGGCAACCCATTTGGGTACTTGGGTACCGGTTCAATCCGATCCCAGGTTCTGTCCACAGAGTCAAAAATAGTGATCCCATAACTCGGCGATTTGCAGGACTTTCCTCCGTTCGGAGAATTAACCCCATCAAAAGCTTGAACAAGGCAAGCCACTTTATGGGTACATCCAAATTTCACTCTGTGACAGTAAAAATCTCTGCTTTGGAGTAACTGACGCCATCTGCGGCAAACGTCTGACGCAGTCCGGTGCGCAGTGTAAGGCAACCGGGTCATACACTCAATTCCAAGTTCTCCGGGTAGACAAGGAATTAACTCGTAAAGATCGAAACTTTCCATTAATGGAAGATCAACCCAGATATTCTACAAATCTAGTAAGTAGTAAGATTAGCTGGCCGTGAATCTGATCGGATGAAACCTAGTAAGTATTTATAGAAAATGGGAAAAATCCGACAGAAACGACAAACCGACCCTAAGACTGTCTGAAACGTGGCATTTTGGAGTGTTATTGACTGGTTGTTTTAACGGTTGATGGGTCGGTAATAACGGTAGATAAGGGTAAATTAGGGTTGGCATTAGGCTTATTTCACTTGATTTGGAATTAGGGGACAAGGTTAAAGTTGATTAATTCAATTGATTTGAAATTAGGGTAAGGTTAAGGTTGATTTGATTTGACAATCTTTCTTGTACTTAATTTATTATAATAAATTAGTTAAGTCGGACCGAATTAACTGAAAATTAATGTATTAAATTAAATTTAACCAAATTTCCGAGATAATAACTCAAGTTTAAACTCAATTAGGTTTGAAGTATTAACTCGAATTCAAACTTAATTGACTTCAAACTTAATTGAGTGTTAACGGGCTCATAAATATTTATTTATTAACATTTTTTAAAATGTTTAATTAAATATTTTATTTTTAAAATTAGATTATTCAATTTAAACTATTATAATCATAATATTTTGCTGATATAATTAAAGTAATATGTGAAGAATGATAACATAATTTTTTAATTTGGATATAAATATAGCATTTATTTGATATTAAAAATTATAGAAAAAAGGATATCGTGTATTATTGTTGAATGCTAATCTTTTACATGTTCTATTAATTATTTAATAAAATATTAATTAAGAACAATTTTTAAAATTAAGTTACCAATTTTTAAAAAAATTTAGATAATTAAAAAAAATTAAAAATTCAACACTCTAACACTTTGTGAAGACAACAATCTCATAATTTAATTGAAATATAGGAACTCAAAATTTGATTCTTCCAATTGTTCAGAGGGATTAGAGCTTAGATAGCATTCAATTAATGGAATCAAATTGTTTTTTGAAAACGGAGGAACCCGCAATCGTTATTCTTTGGATGTACACTAGGTAAACCTCTAGATTGACGCAATAGTATATAAATCAAGACAATCGGGTACTCCACACTAGACAAGCCTTTTACGACGGACTTTATCAAGAGAGTGTAGATAAGAGGATTCGAACACAGGACCTTTTGGCTCTATGTCTCCCCCATTCCATCACCTCAACCATCCTTTGGGGGGGTAACATCATTGATTATGAGCGAATGACATGTAAAACAATTTAATTACAAGGAATTAAGATGAGAATTTCCTGAAACTAACATGAAGCTCTTTACTATATGAACCAATATGATCCTGAAGAAAAAATAACTAAGAACAGAGAATCTGTATTCATCTAATCTTCAAATTCCAATTTGTACCCAAATCCAGTCTCATTGAATTGAAGCCATTGCTTTGATTTGCAGAACTTGATGAAGAAATACCAGACAATTCCAAGCAATGTCAGGACTGAGCTGACCAAGTACACAGTTTTAGTTGCCAGGGTCATTACGTAGATTAAAAAACCTGATGGGATCAGGCACATCATGATCACACCAGGAAGCTCCATTGGGACCCTAAATGGTCTCTTTACGCGTGCCAATTTTTTCCTGAGCCATAAAAATGATGCAAATTCCAATAACATTCCCAAACTATACAAGAAATTCACTGATGTGATGATTTCTGCAAAATTCATGTAAGAAACTGCGAGAGCAAGAATGGTTGACAGAGAAATTCCAACCCAAGGTGTGTGGAACCACCTTGATCTTACCCCAAAACACACAGGAACAAAACCAATATCCGCCATACCCAGAAGCTGGTAAGCAGAACCAGTTAACTGAGCTTCATATAGCCCAATAACTGATAAGCAAGCTCCAATCTCAACCCAGATCTTCAACCATTTACCAGCAATCATTTCTGCTATGTCAGCAAAAAAACCATCAGTCCAATCTTCTTGTTCTAATGGTAGTGCACCAGTAGCAGCCATGAGTGGGACCAAGTATGATAAACAAGAGAGCAATCCAGCAAAAAGGAGTGCTTTTGGGTAAGTTTTTTGAGGTTCTTCAACTTCACCAGCGACAGTACTAGCTCCATCCCAGAAATTTAGATTCCAGAAAAGGGTATTGAAGAACAAAGTCCAATTCTTTGGAACACCCTTTTGTCCCAAACTGATCCATCTTGAAGGATCAATCTTTGGGATTGCAACCAATGTTAGAACTATGAAAGGAGACAGTGACATGATACCTAACACAACCGCTGTATAACCAACTATAGCCAAACCTGTGTAGTTCAGAAAAGACAGAACCAAAGTTGAGACAAAAATAGCTGCATAACGAGGAACACCTGAAGACAGAACAGGAAGAACCAACTTGAGATAATCTATCCAAAGAACTGGATACGAAGCCAAGTTCATGACACCTGTGAGGTACTTCCATGTGCCTAAGAGAGATCCCCAGAAGGGCCCAAAGGCCTGATCAGCCCAGATAACAAAGCCACCGTCTCCTGGGAAGACGGTGGTGAGCTCGGCGGTGACAAGGGCCTCAGGGATGCTCCATATGAATGGAAAAATGAGAAAGCCAAGTATGGCACAAAGCGGACCAGCTGCTCCTACTGAGGGTTCTTCACCATATGGTCCACCGGAGACACCAAAGAAGATGATGAAGACGAGTGGAACTAATGCTAGCTTCCGATGGGATTTTCCGGTGGTTTGGGGACGTTCAAGAAGAGGTAGAGAAGTGGTAGAGGTTTGACAAGCTTCCATAGATTTTGGAGTGTTCAGAGTAAGATTTGTTATTGTCCTTTGGCTAGTTGGTAAGAGATATGTAGATGGTTGTCTTTGATTAGTTGGTAAGTCATCATCTGACTTTCCATTTTATGCTTTCTTCTGTAACCACCTAACAAAATTAACATAGGAGGTGCCACGAATTTGGAAGCGAAAGAAGCACATAAACTCTGTTGTGGTGAAATACAATTTAAGCTACTCTGATCAAATAGTTGCTTAATATAGTATCAGAGTCTTTACGATAAAATAGTCTTGAGTTTAAATCCTACCACTCACTTGTTTATCATTAAATTAATTCAGCATAAGGTAGAGTGAGCTTGTGCAAGTTTTAAGCCCAAAGGACTTTCACTTGAGGGACCTGATCCTCTGGCCTCTCAACTCTGTACCTATCCTGTTTTAGTTGATCTTGCTCATCTATTTATGTGGGTCCCACATAAATAAATGGCCAAGATCAAATGAGACAGGGTAGGTATAGAGTTAAAGGGCCAGAGGATTTGAGGGGTTCACTTGAGGGGATATGTTAGCGAATATATATATATAACTAATTAAGTTGATCTTACATAACAGCTTAAGCTATTGTGGTGAAATGGTCGCTTAACACTAAGTACCCGTTTAGATGAGCTTATATTAGTATAATTTTTCTGAAAAAAAACTTTTTTGAAAAGTTCTAAATTTGAGCTTCTAAAAAAGTTATTTTTATTTAAAAAGTGCTTTTAGATTTTACGTTCAAACACTCATTTTTTTAAAAAATAATTTTTGCGGTAAAAAAAGTGCTTATTTATTCTCCAAAAGCTCAACCAAACATTTGCTAAGTTCAATGTTCTTGCTTAGTCCTAAGTAGTGAAGACATTGGCTCGGCTCATAATTGGGCTCTTTAACAAGAAAAATATTATAAAGGTCCGGACTAATCCGAAGCTCGATCAAGCTCGAAGTTAATAATCTAAACTTTGAATTTGATGGTTGATCCAAAGTTTGATTGATTTTTTTAAGTCAAGTTCTATTATTTTGTTTTTTTATAAATTTATTTTTAATCTAAAATTTAAAATTGAAATTTGATTTATTTAAAACTACATCGTTTATACTTAATATATTCGAGTATAATTCAATGCATAGGCTAATTTATAAATTCTGTAACATGGAATTCTAAATTTAATTTTTGCAAAAAATTAGTATAATTTAATGCATAGGGTTTTATATTATGGAAAATTGTATATATAAATTATCTAACCTAGAATTCTAAATGTTTTAAATTTTTTAAATGGGTATGAACAAGGACTTACATAGGGATGAAAATATATTAATATTATATATATTATTTTATTAATATAATATATTAATTTTAATTATTAAAATTAATAATTACTTCTTGACATTTATGGTTGACTAATTGAGCATTTGCTTGATCAGCTGCTCGAACTTTTCTTCTTTTCTTATTATTATTTTTATTATGCTTATAATAATAATTATTATTAGTATTAGTATTATTATTATTATTCTTATTATTTTCTTAATATTTGTATTTATATTTGTCTTATTATTATTATTATTATTATTATTCTTATTATGTCTTCTAAAATTGTGTTACATACTTGAAGTTTTTTTTAATTCTTCATTTCACATTTGTCGGGTCTATCGAAAACAGCCTCTCTATTTTGTAAGGAGAAGGAAATGTCTTATTAGCCTTCTTTACAAGCTTCCTTTTATCCCGTAAGCTTTAGATAGACTTATTGAAGACATCAATATCGACTCTATAAGTTCCTGCAATCCTATCAATCGAGACCTATACTGGAACTGCCTTCAGTACTATTCGTTAAAATACTAGTTGAACTTTTAAATTTTAAATTTTAAATCTCATTCCTTGAAGAAGTAGATTGAGTGGAAGTTAAAGAAACCTTAGAAGTAGATTGAGTGAAGTAATTATAGCAACCTTGAAAATACTTAGTATTTTTAAGTAGTGAGAGCATTGGATTTAGGAGAATCTTCATTAATTTTAGTCATATCTCTTCTTATGACCATCGCTTAGACTTAGCATAGTATTTAAGTAGTGAGATTTGGATCTTATTTCATATCTAAACACAACATTGACTTGTCAATGGAAAACAAGTTGATGTTGAGCTATCTCTTCCTAGCCCTTTTGGCCATTCATTCAACTAGCAATTGTCATGCAATTAAGCAGACAAAGAAGCATGTAGCTCTTTTCATATTTGGTGATTCCATGCTTGATGCTGGAAACAACAACTACATCAAAACTTCCATTGATGAACAAGCAAACTACAAGCCTTATGGAGAAACTTTCTTCAAATTCCCTACAGGACGCTTCTCAGACGGCCGTTTGATAGGAGATTTTATTGGTAAGAAGTTCTTTGTTTAATGTTTAGCAATAATTAAATTAATTATAATTAAAAACCTTTAATTACAATAATCACTTCATTTGTTATATAAACTTTAGATATATGCAAGTTGATCTTAAAACATATGGTGTTGTCTAACAGCTAAATATGTAAATCTTCCTTTTCCTCCACCATTTCTGCAACCTGGGATTGAATACTACAATGGAGTTAACTTTGCATCTGGTGGAGCTGGCTGTTTGAATGAAACAAACCAACTCTCTCATGTAAGTAAACAAACTCTGAAATCAAACATGTGATCTTACATTATATAATTGCTTTTAAAAGGTACTAAATCAAGTACTGTCACAGATCATTAGTCTTAAGCAACAACTGGGCAACTACAAAAAGGTGAATCAATGGTTAGAAGAGAACATAGGGAATGATGGAGCCAAGAAGATAATATCTGATGCTGTATACTTGTTTAGCATTGGACAAAATGACTACATAAGCCCTTACTTGACCAATTCTACCCTAATCAACCAGTACTCTAGATCAGAATACGTTGATATAGTGATTGGCAACATGACTTCTGTTCTTCAAGTAAGTTGAAAATTTGGTTTATATTGACTGTGTCATATATGTATGCATACACATATGTTCTGAAGGGTTTCGAGTGGGGTTGGGGAAGAAATTGGATTAGGTTTATATAATCAGGATATTATACTTCTTTATACCGAGTTTGCAGGAAATATACGAAATAGGAGGCAGAAAGTTCGTGCTATTGAACGTGCCACCGGTAGGTTGCCATCCAGCGATGAGAGTTTACGACCCCATGACCAATGGTGGATGCTTCTTGGAAGTTTCAAAACGAGTAGACTTGCATGACAAAGCTCTATCCATGCTTCTACCTCGACTCACCAAGCAATTACAAGGACTCAATACTCACTATTTGACTTCAACACCAACATTCAGAACCGAATGAATAACCCTAAAGCATATGGTACGTATCATTCCACTGAACTCAACGAGCTCTAATTCATTTCTGCTAAAAAGTATGTACAAAATCATGATCTGGGTGTCTCATTCATGGATATATGAAGATAGGATTACTATATATATGTATATATACTTGTTTAATGCGATGTTATGGCTTACAAATGTAAGTTTTTGTTGTGAATGCTACTATTTAGACTTATTCTAGTCAAATATATATGAAATCATGATCTGGGTCATCTTAATTTGTTCCATTCATGAATTCCACCTATCTAGAAATGGAGTTAGGATTGGTATAGATGGTATATACACTTTCTTAATATGATATTACGTACGGTTTGCAAATGTAGGTTTCAGAAATGGGAGCTCGGCTTGCTGTGGATCAGGGAGATTCAATGGAGTTTACAATTGTGGAGGGATGGGAGAATCAAAAGAGTTCAACTTATGTGAAGATCCAAATAAGTATGTTTTCTGGGATTCTTTCCATTTCACAGAAGCTCTCTGCAAACAATGTGCAGACATGATGTGGAATGATGCCATGGGAGGTGTTCGAAGGCTTTTCTTTTAATGAATGCAAAAATTATACTAATATTACATGAATAAATATCAGTAGTCAATTACCTTTAGGGGTGGCATTAGGATGGGCCAAGTGAGTCCAGATCCTCTGGCCAGTTTTATGGTGTCTTATTCTATCCATTGAATCTCAGCCATTTATTTATGTAGGTCCTGCGTGGATTCTGCATGAAAAATGTAAGACCCGCATAAATAAATGATTGAGATTCATTGGACAGAATAAGACACCATAAAAATTGAATAGAAGATCTTATCTCGGGCCAAGCTGGGGGTTATCTAGGGCCTAATTAGGTCCTAGGCAGTAGAGTTCAATCCTAAAGCCGACCTTTATTAGACTTGGTTTGACTTTTTTTATTTTGAAAATAAAAATAAAAAATAATATCTTTTTTTTTAAACAACGTCGTTTTCCTAATAACTATAGGGCTTCGAATTGAGCCAGATTGGGCCTGAGCTCTTAACCTATTCTAAACAAAAAGGTCTAATGACCAATCAAACTGAGCTTGAACCATTGACTTTTTGAGCCGAACTTAGGTAGTTACCACTTTTTTTTTGATACAATAGGAAAAGAAAACCACACTACAAATTACAAACGCAACTGTCTACGAAACGACATGCCCTGTAGGTCCTGTGTAAGGATCGTGAGACATTGATCTGGGATAATCTGAGGATCTGAAGGCTCGGAGGGGTGAACAAAGCTAAATGCCCCAGCAGGTCTGCACATCGATTGCCTTCCCTGTAGACGTGCTACAGTTGGAGAGACCACGCGCGCCCCTGTAGTTCTCGAAACTCCTGCAGCTCCTGCGATATATCAAAAGACGAAACATTAGAAAAAGACAGGATATTAATTACCTCCAGTGAGTCTGTCTCGAAGACAACGTGGCGGTATCCTAAATCCCATGCCAAGTGTATCCCTGTGATGGCCTCACGAAGTTCGGCCATAACCGGAGAGCTGAAAAAATTCTGCTCGATGGTCGATCAAATTAGGCTTAGCCCGTTGACTTCGAGTCTGGCTTGGATAGCCCGAGTCTAAACTTGGCTTAACGCCTAATTTTTTTTAATAATATGAGGCTTGAATTAAATTAGGATTGTTCAACTGACTTCGAGTCCGGTCAGGTGAGACTCAAACTTGATTGTCAAGCCTAATTAATTTCATTTTTTTAATTTAATAATATCAAATATTTTAAATTCCTTTTTAGTTGACTTGAGCTACACTTTGTTATTAAATATACATAAATAAGTTAAAAGTATTGATCGACGCCTACGACCTATTCAAACTGAACTTAGCTCATTGACTTCAAGCCTAGCCTGACCGACTCTGGGCCTGATTATCGAGCCTAATTAATTTCCATTTTATTTTTAAAAAAAATGTATTAATATCATAATTTTTAAACTCCTCTTTAGTTGATAGGAGCTACCCTTTTGTTATTTTATATATACATATAAAAGTTAAAAATATTGTTTTGCTCAAATTTTCTAAAAGATTAGGCTCGATGTTTGGTCAAACCGAACCTGGCCTGTTAATTTCAAGCCTAGGCGAGTCAGCCCAAGCCTGATTACCAAACGTAATTACTTTCCATCTTATTTTTAAAAAATTATGTATTAATGTCAAATATTTTAAATTCCTCTTTAGTTGACATGAGCCTCGCTTTGTCCTTAAATATATATATAAATAGGTTTAAAAAATTCAAATATTGCATTAATTAATCTTATATTGTAAAATTTTAAAAGTAAAAAATAGTGTTTTTGCTAATATTAGTAATAATACAAAATAATAAATATTGAAATATATATGTTAGATGTTTGTTAATAAATATAAAATATAAAATATAAACTTAAATATTAATTTTTTAAATAAGTATTATAATATAAACATAAAATATTCTAATTGACTTCTATTTTCTAGAAAATTCTAATTTTCTTTTTGTCTGAAGAGATTCCTTTGATTTTCATTAGATAATAGTGCAATATAAATTATTATTTAATATTTATAATATTATAAAATATTTTTAATAAATTTAAAATAAAATTCCAATTTTGGCCCCAAATAACCGTTAGTCGGAAACAGAAAAAGGAGAGCGGGAAGAGGAAGTGATGGAGGGAGGGAGACAGTGACGTGAGTGAGTTTCGCATTCATCAGGAATGGCGGAAAGCAAGTCTTTAGGCATCAGCTGGTTCTGATTTCCTGGTTCGTTTTCTCTGGGTCTGGGTGAGATTTCTCAACATCCAATTTTTCCATCAACTCTGCTACTACAAATAGTTTCATGTGGATCATTGATGAATGTGACTGTCTAGAAATTTTGATCAATGCTGCTTTTCCGCAGCAGCAAACATTGGCTTCTTCAAATGGGTCCCTGGGATTCGCTTCTCAATTGGGCTCCGGAGGTAATTCCCCTGTTTTCTTGTTTCTGTTTCTGGGTTTTCTTGTTTAGATGATTACGACCTTAACCCACCCAACTCTTGGTCTATCAGGTAACAATTACAGGACCTTGGCAGTGATTCACTGATGGAACCTGCTACACTTCCTCTCCTGGGAACTCTTTCTTAGTGGAGATTACGGCGATCAAGTTGCTTGTGGCAATCTTTTTGGCAGGATTGCAATGCTTGGAGTCTGCTTACAGAGCTTACAACACAAGTGGGAAAATTGTTCACCGCAAAATCGACGTTCGTTTGGTGCCTCACACTCAGGACGATGTTGGCTAGCTGAAAACCGTTGATCAGTACTACTTCGTTTTTAAATTCTGTGCTTGTTTTCCATTATTTGATCTCTGCGTTTTGTGCATAGGCTGTGTGTGTGCAGAACGTGTTGGATTCTGTAATGTCTGCTTTGTTTAAGGATAAGAACCGCAAATTCATCTACGTCGAAATGGTAACCCTAACCTCTTCTACTCTTACGCTGTTTGCCATCTTTCTCTGTCACTTGGGGAAACATCTTTGATCTCTGAAATTTTTGTTTCAGGTTTTCTTCCAGATATGGGGGAGGCAGCAGAGTGAATCCATGCATAATTTCTGCATCTGCAATCACTTATTCTACTGTTCCACTCTGTGAGATTAAAAGGCAAAGGTGAGGAAACACCCTTTGCTCTCTCTTTTGTTTGCCGTTTTTCTTTGTGTTTAACATCTGTTCACCTTTGAATGATTGATAAGAAGTGTGCTTAAATGGGGTTGCAGCTTTCCCTTTCTTTTTAATTACAGAGAAAGAAAATTACCACAAACTAATGCAGTACTTTGTGATATAAAACTCCTTGTAGATCACTTTGGACCATCTCCCTAGTTACAAATGGAGGTTCCTGAAGAACTTGTAGGCCTGGACTTGATAGTAAGGCTAAATAAGTCAGCTGTCGGCACTCTTATTCCTTCTCCGTAGATGTGTTGGAGCTGAACATCTCAAGCGTGCCAAAAAATGAGCCTCAATTAACATTAAGTTGGATGAAAGAAAGAATATTGATTACCTCTAGAGAATTCACTTTAATTACGACCCGTCAATAGCCGAGTTTTCATGCCAAGCTTAGCCCAGAATGTACCCCTCAAAGTTTAGTAGTTAGTGGCGAGCACCCTCTAATATTCTGCAAGAACCCACCACACCATTGACCTTAGCAATCCTTAAGTAATCTGCCCGTAGTAGCATTGGTTGACCTAAGCAGAACTGTACTACCAGTGTTTAGTTTTATCCATCCTTCCGTCGGGAGAGTCCGTCCGGTTGGCTTTCCCAATTGCAAATCCTGTGCCTTGACAACTCGACTACCTACGCCGTGAGCCATCTCTATTGAAATAACATAGTCCAAAACTAGTTTAGAGCCCACTTTCAACCGTACAAACTCATCCTCAAATATACTTTTATTTCTCCATTGTTATAAATACAGACAAGAGACTTCATATATTGTAGTCCACTCACTCTGTTGTATTCAAAGTTGGTTAGTAAGATTGGATTTCCACCACATCACCTCATCCTATTGAAAGAATTCAGTATCGACCACTTCGGGGGAAGACTAAAGTCAAAAGGAAGATACTTTAATACAGTCCCGAAGTACATGCAAGGTGATCTCTTCGTGGCCACAAGACTGACACCTATCATCTGTTGTTATACGACGAGTGACCCGCTATTGGTTTATTAGCAACTTCTTTTTAGCGAAAAGCCAAAGAAAGAAGCGAATTTACTGCAGCCCCAATCATTTTCATACTAACTCCCAAGTCTTGTTACGGTCCTCTAGCATAACATCTACAAATAAGTCATAAACAGAGGCTACCGTAAATCGTCCATGCTTATAAGATTGCAGCTTTCGTCAGCACTGCTGGATTTACTACGTACTTTTACCGTCCTGGTTGTTCTTTTGGTCGGGTGATTTTCCCTTCGTTTCTCTCGTGCTGTTACCTGTAAACTTTTTCTTTAATGGCTACGGAAAAAGTCCTGACCGTAAATTTCAGTTCAAAGATGGCAACTTTGTTCGTCTGATGCACAGTTTATGCTTTTGCATTCTTCTTCCTTTAGTTGCTTTCTAAGTTCTATAGAGTCTAAGATTTGGGCAAGAGTTTCTTAGTTACGTTGATCTTATGAAAGCTATTGTGTGTTCATACGATTGATGATACAAATGAAGTGTGATGTAGTCCAAAACTATCTTTATAGTGAATTGGTGTATGATACAAATTTTATTTTGAACTTGTAAATTAAAAGTATAAAATAACGATTTTTTAATTAAGTTTGGGTTTAAATAGCTCAAACTTAAGCCCAATTGAAAATACTTGGATCCGAGTCCATGGGTTGATCCATTGCTATCTTTATATTCGTAGGCTGTGTTTGGATATGCGGTACAGTAGGGATAAATATTTATCCATCGCAGTCATATATTTGAATTTATGGTTGACAATCACAGGTTGAAAAAAACTGCGGTGCCACCACAAAAATAAATAAATAGAAAGGGAGCTACGGTAAGAAATTGCTTATACAGTAGAAATTTTACTTTCTAATAATAACCTTATGATATTTTAGTATTTTCCATTATACTCTTACTTAATTAATGGAATAAAGTTTTTGCCAATAATATTTAAGTAATGTGAAATATTTTATTTACTAAATTTATTTTATTTATATTTTCTTATTTTAATTTAATAATTTA
>JAOSBN010000177.1:295387-306309 GCA_027563595.1 Erythroxylum suave
ATTATTTATAATTTTAAATTTATATGACTAATAATATATTTTTAATTATTTATACAACAATTAATAATTTATTAAATAAATGAGCTTTTTAGTCACTTTATCTTTTTTCACCAATCGCAACCACATTTGTCAAACACTTATTTTCACGTTTCAGCAGTTACCAAAATAGCAATCTCAAACACATAAGTACTTATTATTTTAACAGGTTGAGTTCAGCAGGTTATCAACCGTCACCGCTCTCCCAAACCAAGCTGTAATGCTTTTCAAGTTGAGTTCTTAAGATTATTTTGAAATGTTTTTCCCAAATCAATTGTGACTTATTCTATTCTCTTTTGAGTTTTTTAATTTATTTTAGTTTTATTTTTTTAAAATATAATAATATCATTGTTAGGTTATTTTCCTACGTCAAATCTTTCATTCCAGTTATTCTATTATAACATTTTTTATTAAATCTCATTCTTACATTTATGTAAGATTTACATAAATATGTAGATGAAATTTAATAAAATATGACGTGAAAAGAAGTTTTGATCCTTACTTTCCTAATTTCTTGAATGAGACAATACCTTACTTTCCTAGTTTCTTGATAAAGACTTGAAAGACTTTAACATGGCTGATGTTTCTCATTCATATGTTTGTGTACGAGAGGTATCATTTTATTTTCCATTGACCTTTCTACGGTTTGAAACTTATAACGAAGATGATTGGTAACTCATTTTTGCTCGAATTTCTAGATTTTTAGACATTAAATATATATATATATATATAATAGTTGTTGGTTCTGTCTGATTTTGGTGAGGCTGAGCGCTGCTACTTGGATCCATAGGATTGGTTGATTTGAGCACTGAATTACCTGTAAAACAATAAGGCACACAGGGGGTTGACTGCCGATAGGCCCCTCCGACGCTTAAGTTAGACTTTTTTTGGAGAGTTTTGGCGGCTAGTGAATCAAGAATATTATGTTTTTTTAAAATCGTACCTTTTTTATGATGAGGTAATGAATTTATATAGTTAATACCTGTAAGAATTAGGTCAACTATCAGTGATGGGTGCTCAGCCCATTCACCGTTCTAAGTCTGGGCTTGGACCTAATATAAATAAAACATTATGTAAAACTAATAATATTTATTAAATGTGAAAGTAAATTACGGTGATAAAATAATAATAAAAAGTCAAGCCACGAATTTCGACGTTGGATTCCTTAGAAATCCCAAACACATTCACGTGATTCACAAATCCAAACAAAAAAGAAAAAGAAAATGTCAACATTCAAACCCACATGTTCTTGATCTTTATATGCACTCAAGCTCTTTTAGAAAAAACAGAGAAATGAGTTTTAAATCAACCCTTTCATTCAAAGTAATCATATAAATCATACACAAACTCCATTCTTAATATCCTAATCCAACAGTAATACCACCATTGATGTCCTTTTACATTAATTTGTCATGTCCAGTTCATCATCCTTTTCCATGCTCTTATCAAACTCGAACACCTTCTTTGACTTGCAGAATCTCATGAGGAAGTACCATCCTATAGCACCTACAGTCATCAAACCACTGACCAGATAAACAATCTTGGTGGCAATTACCATTATCAGAACCAGAAATGCACATGGGATCAAACACATAATGGTCAACAATGGCAGCTTCATTGGAACCTTGTAAGGTCTCTTCAAGGTTGGGAACTTCCTTCTTAACCAGAGAAAAGATGCAAACTCCAATAACATTCCTAAACTGTACAGGAAATTTGCAGATGAGATTATGTCAGTGAAGCTCATGTAGGATATCCCAGTTGTGATTAAAGTTGAAATCAAGATTCCAACCCAAGGTGTGTTGAACCAGCTTGATCTGAGACCAAAAAACTTGGGCAAACAACCTATATCCGCCATTCCCAGAAGCTGATAAGAGCAGCTACTGAGTTGAGCTTCGAATAAACCAATACCTGACAACACTGCACCAACTTCAATCCAGTACTTTAGCCACTTCCCTGCAATCATCTCTGCAGCCGTAGCATGAAACCCGGATTCCCACAAACTTTGATCAACGACAACAGCTCCGGTCACCGCGAAGAGAGGAATCAGGTAAGCTATACAGGTAAAGATCACTGCACAAAGAAGAGCTAAAGGGAAGGTTTTTTGAGGTTTCTCAACTTCTCCTGCTAAAGTGCTGACACTATCCCAAAAGTTCAAGTTCCAGAAGAGGGTATTCACATACAAGTTCCAATCTTTTTTCACACCTTTCTGGCCTAAACTCAGCCACCGATGGGGATGAATCTTCGGGATTGCTATAAGAGACATGACTATGAAAGGTGACAGAGAAATAACTCCGAGCAAGATTGCTCCATATCCAACTATATTCAATCCCGTATAGTTAACGAAAGATAGTGATAAAGTCATGATCAGGACTGCGACTTTCCGAGGCCAACCTGACTCCAAAGCAGGGAACACCTTCTCGATGTAATCAATACAAAGAGCTGGGAAAGCAGCTATGTTAATTACACCACAAAGGAACTTCCAAGACCCCATTAGAGAACCGAAGAAAGGTCCAAAAGCACGATCTGCCCATATCACAAACCCTCCATTTCCAGGATAGGTTGTGGAGAGCTCCGCCGTGATCAGAGCTTCAGGAACACTCCATATGAACGGAAAGATCAAGAAACCGAGAAGGGCATACAGTGGTCCTGCGGCTTGAACTGCAGGTTCTTCTCCATAAGGTCCACCTGCAACCTCAAAGTAGATGAGGAATATGAGAGGCAGGAGGGTAAGCTTTCTTGGTGTTTTCACAGAGGATGTGATGGTGCCATCGCTGACCGGAAGTTCCTGATCGTCGCCTGACATGGCGTGATTATATATACAGGTGTACTACGGATCAGGAGGCACTCTGAATAAGATCTGTTAAAAGGGTTTTCATTGATTCATTGAATGAAAGCTAAGAGGAGAGTACAAGAAAAGACGTTGCAGGAGCGAGGATTACGTGATGATATACAAGACGATGATTTTCAGAATCTCTTGTTAGGTATATCATTAATATTATAAATAATTAAAATATTTGATAAAAATAAAAATTAATAATAACAAATACTAAAAACACTAATAATTTAATTAATTTGTTTATTCTTTTAATTTTTTATACGTAAAAATATAAATTTTTTGTATATAACTAAAAAAATAAAAGGTAATAATTAATATTATCTAAATAGCTTTATACATTAAAATGAGTATTAAAATATAATTATGTTATTTTTCCTTTTAATAAATAGTAAAAAAGGTATAATCTTTAAACTTTTCTAAGATGTAATTAATAATTATTCCATAAAATGTAATTAATGGTTAAGATACCTTATAATTTATAATGTGATCATTGGTATTTATTTGGTTTAAAAAATGGTTAAAATAAAATTTTAATATTAAGACTTTTTTTAAAATTTATGATTTTATGATTTAATTTCTTAACAATTTATATTTTTACTAAATATGTAGTCTAAAATTTAATTAATTTGATTTTTAACACATTAATTTTGAATATGATTAAAGCTCATTATTATTTATCTTTTAATAGAGAATAAATAGTAATTATATAACCATTGGCCCACTAGTACTCAATGATTAATGATTATCTTCCAAATAAAGAAGTTTTTATTTTAAAAGAGATTATATTCTTAACTCATTATTATGATATTATTCATTATTAATGTCTCTTAATCAATGATGATGAAATCCACTAACACAAAAACTTTTATTTTAGGAACAGAGAATTCGAAATCGCTATCTTTTGAATCTCTAGATTGACTTAATAGCCTGCAAATCACGTCAATCGTGTACTCCGCATTAAATAAGCCATGTATGACAGGCTCGATCAAGAGAGTTTAGATAGGAGGATTCGAAGACGGGACCTTTTAACCCCATCTCACACTCTACTAACTCGACCACCCCTTAGGGGACACAAAAACATTAATTCATGTTTTTTTTATGTCAAATGTGTTATAGATAAAAAATTAAATTAGTTTGAACAGTTCAATCGTAAAAATTTTGAACTGATCAACTTTTTAGTTCTATTTTTAATCTTTCAATTTAATTTACTTTAATAACCCTTATTTTTAAAAATCTATCAATTTATTAATTAATTCTAAATTAATCAATTTTCATAAACTATTTATTTTTTATCCAACTGCCTCTATTTTCAATTAAGCTTTAAATTAACTATAGTCTTCTTCAATTTTATTCAATCTTTAACCAGTTTTATGACATTCTAATACTGATTGAATATTTTAAACCATAAACCTCTTGTCTGATTGGTTTAACTTTCGGTCTGATTTTTAGAACATTACAAATGTGTGATATTGATAAAAATGGTAAATTGGTTCGTTCAATTTAATATGATGAATTTAAATTATTCAAACAAATTTAATAAAATTAGATTCCATCTCACTCACTTAAATTAATGATATGCATAAGACTTTGGAACTCAAAGAAGAAAAAATATATACATACAACATGGCAAGTGGACTTCCTTGTTTATTGGTGAGTACATAATGTTACTTTTGACTAAATCACAAGTGACAAAATGTGAGTTTGTTGGGTCAAATCTTACATTGTTGACTGGCAAACCACTAAGCATAGAAGAGAAAAATTGCAAGATGGACCCCAAAAACAATATAATATCTTGCAATGGACCCCAAAGATAAGATCATACCAACCTCAAGTACATCATCATTATGCTTGGTCTGAAGCTTACATCATTACGAGGTTTAGAGAGGTTTAATAGTATGTCAAAGCTAATCACAAGGATAGGATTAGACAAAAAGGAGTGACTTAATTGATTTCAACTTCTCACTTAAGACTCTCCTTTATAGGAGGTCTTGAGCTCGAGTCACCAAAAAGATAGGGGGATAGAGAGAATTTTCCTTGTTGACGATTCTCTAGCCTCCTGGGCATGCTTCTTGGTCGGATCAATTGCGGACGTCTCACTTCTAGCGACAGTGTAGAAGTTAAAAATATTAGGGAACCTGGGGATGATGGGAACCTGATGCTGAGCAGGGTCAGTTATCAATCATCAGCTGACCAATCAGTATATGACAACTCCTTGTGCGCAGAAGTGTAAATGTTACGTAGGAATCTGAGGAATCTGGGAGTTTCAAATTTACCTCCTCTAGAGCTCTTGGATAGGAATGACAATTCCAGCCCGGCCTGCCTGACCCAGCCCCCTTTTTGACCCTGTTTGGTCGGGCCACAGGTTGGCCTGGCCGATCCGGAGCTCGTTGACTTTGTTCAAAACGATATTATTTTGATATTTTTTTATAAAAAATTAATAGACAGGTTAGGAGAGCCACGAGTTTGTTAGCTCATTAGTGGGCCGGGCCGCAGGTCAGGCTTGCCATAACCGAAGCCCAGGCTTCACCTGACCCATTATCATCCCTATTCTTAAAATGAGATCTTAGTGGCTTATGATTAGTTCGAAAATATTACGGTGCTTAATGTAGATTAAAAAAAAGAAGAAGATAAGATTATAACAATATTTGGAAGTAACGTTCGGGTACTAACCAGACTGGATCCCTTTGTGACATCTCTGAATCAATAGGCCCATTAAGAGAGTTGGTCGATCTATGTGAAAAGCTTTAAGCTTTAACCTCATCGAATCAAACAAGACAGAGCTTCCTTCCATTTTTCATGCTTCAAAAATATCTCAGTCCGACCTCGAAGCAAGCTCTGGTCTGGTCCTTCAATTTCACTCCTCAAAGTTTTAAACTTTCTATCCCTTTGCTTGTGTAATTCACTTGGAGGTGCTGCCATGGAGTCGGTATCTGTTGGGCATGCAGTCTTCCTAACAAGTAGCAGAAGCTTCCAAACGAAAATAAATCATTCGAGGGCATTCTTAAAAGCTGCATCGAGTGCCAAAGGAAGAAACTTTCGGATTGAATATGGGTTCCAGCGTTTTCAGTTTACTGGTTTCATTAGGAACTACAAGCACTCGGACCTCCAAGGTGCTTATACTCTTAATTCGTACCTCCCTTTTCAGAATTATGATCGTAAACCTGTGACCTAACCATCTTGAGGTTGTAATTGTTTAAGGATTCCATGTTTTTGAATGCTGAATCTTTTTGATTTGTCTAAACATAGGATTCAGAGTTCAGGGCCCAGAAAATTTGTAAGAACTACAAACTATTTAGTTTGCGAAATTGAAACGAAAAGAAGTGGCTATTGATAGTTGAATGCATATTAGTATGTTGATATAAATGTATGGATTACTCAGATAGTGCGCATGAGAGTAAGGCAAATTGTTGGTGAAATGCTGCTGTGGAAGAATTTATATTACAACTCTGTTCTTTTTATGTTGGTATTCTATTGGTTACATGAAAATCTTGTATGTTAATTCTACGAAGAAAGGTCTTATTTGTCTCTAGGATGTCTAATGTAACGTAGAGGTAGTTTTGCGATAACCATTGCAATGGCTATACACTCTTCCCAACCATCCAAACCTTCCAACGAGTGTTAGCATCTAGAAATGAAGTTTGTTTTGCTTTATGGAATTGAATATCAGCCCTGGTAGTGGTGTTGCTTGTTTTTAAAATTTTTTTTCTTCTGCTTCATGATTCTCTTTAGGCTGTCATCTTAACATTTCATGGTTGAATTGCTTCAACACACTATATACAAAACTAATAAGACTCTGGTTTAGATTTTCAGGCCTATGCAAAACCTTCACGTCTTCTTGAAGCCACTGGATTGGACGTCTGTACTGACGGTTCACAGTACAAGTCCTTTGTATCTTCTAGTGTTGGCAGCTCTAGGTATTTGTACAAGGTTAATATAGAGACGAGTAACATGTATGGATCAAGTCTTAGCGATCAGAATGCAGGAGTAGTCTTGTGCTTGATAGATGAAAATGGTGACTCGATACTGCAGAGGATACCAGCAATTTTGAAGCCTAATGCTACTGTTTCCGATGATATGATTGAGAGTTATGCATTGCATTTTCAAAGAGGTTCTGTAGATGAGTTCACTTTCTATGGATCCAAACTTGGGAGGATTGATGCATTATGGGTCAGCGTTGAATCAGGTCAGTACTTTTAGTTATAGGTAGTTCTGAGGGATCCATAAACGTGGTAGGCTAGGAATATAATTATCTTGTCGCAAGGATTGCTCCAGTTTATACATGAGTCGAATACATCTGCCAACATGTCATTCTAATCCCAAGATCAAAAATCTTGCTTCGCTTTATGTCACTGGGAATACATCTTCCAACATGTCATTCTAATCCCAAGGGTAAAAATCTTGCTTCGCTTTATGTCATTGGGAAAACGGGATGGTTTTTCTGCCCCAAACTCGCATATCACTATTTGCGAAGTTTGTGGAATATTGCTTGAGGAGTTTCAGTAAATATGTTATGCATGACTGAAATCCGGTAATAATGATGTTTCCTTCTTCTGTTTCTTCAAATTCTAAGATCAGGTCAGTGGAGATTAGCTGGTTTAAGCATTCGTGTGATAGATGATTGTGAATCTTCTTTGAACCAAAATGCTGGAGAAGAGACTCAGTACAGAGGATTCCAGTATGAATTTAAAGTCGATGAGGTTCTGCTTGGAGAAGGAGGCGACATGTCAATGGTGGAATTCAGACCATCCTCTGTTTCCAGCCTATCTGGGATTGACTCATGCAGTTTGTTGGATAAAATCTCTCCAGGATCAAGAACACACACAGATAACCGAATTTCCACTGAAGCAAGCATGAGAGAATATGCAGATCTGAAGCTATCATTGCTGTTGTACGACGCCATGCTGATCATTGCTGGTGCAACAACCGCAAATTTTTCAGTTGGAGAAGATACTGCTTTTGCATTCTTTGTCGGAGGCATGATTGGCTTCTTTTATTTGTTATTGCTTCAAAAGTCAGTCGACGGACTATCATCTTCCTCGCTCACTTCCAGCAACACCAACGAGATCAGTCGACTGTTTCAAGGATTGAAGGGACCAATAATACCAGGCATTGCAGTGACGATAGGATTAACTTCGCTGGCAGCAAAGTACAGTTTCGGAGACATTGCGACGGTGTTCACTCCCAAGGAACTATTGGCTGGAATGTTTGGTTTTCTTGCATGCAAAGTTGCTGTGGTACTGGCAGCATTTAAGCCCATGTCCCAGGGTCTAAGGGACAAAGAGTGATGCAGGTGCATTATTTAATCATTTTCTTCCAGTAGAGACATCAGAAATGGATCTGTCTTACAGCCCTCTATGTCACAGGAACTCCCAGGAGTGTGTCTATGCATGTAAAAAGAAACACATTTGTACATATAATACTCACTGGAATCCCTCCAAAGACTATAAAAGAATTTTATTATGATGAATATTTGGTCTAATCAGATAACATTTGAATTTTGTTTTTTGCCTTTTTCTTGATATTTTGGTTTTAAAATGAAATAAAAAAGAAAACATGGAACTATTGCGTTTGCCGGGAGTCGAACCCGGGTCTATTGCTTGGAAGGCAATTATCCTAACCGTTGGACTACAAACGCTTGGTGCATAGGCCAACCAAATCGGTATAATGTGTTAATCCAAACGTCAATTTTCCCTTCTACACTGAAAAAGATGGCTTCCAACAATGGCTTTTGGCTAATTTGTAAATGATAAAGATGGAATCTTTATCAGAACTTAGAGTTCTCTGCAGCATGAGATTCTGACAGATCAGTCCAAAAACATAGGCGGCAGCTAAATTTCTCACGTACTTGCCTTGTGTTTAAGATTCCAACATCAAGAGGGTAGGTGTTGTTTCAGATTCTAGACCTCATAAATCGAAACAGTCCAGAAAATCTGAAACGTTCTTGTTCAGAACCTGGAAAAAAAATCCTGATAAGCAAAAATATGTGCTTAAGGCTTTCACTTGCAGCTAAACCTTACATTGGAGAGTTCTTGAGTCAGAACTGCAAATTTAGAGGAACAAGAGCTGAAGCTGTTGCTAATCCCGAGAAATCAAGCATCCATTCTTTTCCTCGAGTGCTAAGATCAGGCATTCCTCTTACAAACCTTCAAGTCGATGAGATTGTTGACAGGCAGTCAATCCCGAACAACTTAGCCAAGCAGGAAACCTGTAGAAATTCAGGGTTCCTCCTGTGTTCCTTGAAGAAGCCTACGAAAGTTGCAGAAGGATATGTGCAGAATATGCCAAGAACTTCTATTTAGGTCCGGTTACCATATCCAATCCAAAAATTCACACAATTTAAGCATAATTGCTAGTTTAACGTAGCTTAAAAACTGATGTTCATCTGATGTATAATTCTCAGGAACTATGTTGATGACATAAGAGAGAAGAGAGCTATCTGGGCACTATATGGTGAGAGTTCAATCTTGGGACAGTCTTGATGATCCAATACAACCATCTAAAAAAACTAAATAGGCATCAAAATGTTGAAGATCTGACAGATCAGACGATCGTGATCTTGTATACAATATATATTTTACTTTCCTTACAACTTGATCCTGAACTATTCTTTATGCTGCTTCAAAAATTGGAATTTATTTCTGCAGTTTGGTGGAGGAGGACAGATGAACTGGCTGATGGTCCCAATGCGAACTACACGAGATCCACTGTTCTTGACAGATCATGGGAAAAGAGGCTAGAGGACATTTTTAACGGGCGACCATATGATATGCTCGATGCGGCTCTTTCTGATACAGTGTTGAAGTTCCCTGTAGACATTAAGGTGTTTAAGCAATCTCCTTGTAGTCCTGGATTATCTTCAAGCTGACTTTCTGGCAAGAGAATTCCACCGTATCACAGACTTTCAGGGACATGATTGAAGGTATGAGAATGGATATAAGGAAACGCAGGTACGAGAACTTCCAGGAGCTATATCTCTGCTGCTACTGTGTTGCTGGAACTGTAGGACTTATGAGTGTTCCTGTCATGGGGATAGCTCCTGAATCATCTTCTTCTGTTCAGAGCATTTACGATGCAGCATTGTACTTGGGAAATGGAAATCAACTGACCAACATTCGTAGAGACGTAGTGAAAGAGTAAGTTCATAATTTCTGCCTTTTTTTTTTCTTTTTTTCTTCCCTTCAGTTCCCTTTCAGTTTTGTTCTGAAATGTTCTCTCAGTGCCATGATAGGAAGAGTTTATCTTCCACGGGATCAACTTGCACAATTTGGATTACGTGACAGAGATGTTTTCGCAAGAAAGGTGACGTATGAATGGAGAGAGTTCATGAAAGAGCAGATCAGGAGGGCAAGATGCTTCTTCAACCTGGCAGCAGGAGGAGCTTCAGACCTTGAAAAGGCTGGTCCCTGGCCGGTAAGTACAGGGCCAATCTTGAGGTTTTGTAGGCTCGGGGCGAAAGAGAAAATATAGACTCCCTGATTTTACCTCTATGTATAAGAAAACAGTTAATTTCTACAAAAAGCTAGAGATTCGGAAGAATAGAGCAAATCAGGAAGCTCTGGGCACAGGCCTAACTCGCTCCTTCCCAGGGCTAGACCTGAGTGAATACCTCTGAAACTACAAAAACTTGACCTTACACAACCATATCTAAACCTGAACGAACCTGGAATGAAAATTCCTGATGAACAGAAGGTGGAAGTAATTGATTCTGGAATTCCTGACAGGTAGACTTTTGGTTCTGCAGGTTTGGTCAGCATTAACGCTGTACAGGAAAATCTTAGATGCAATCGAAGACTGATCATGACAACTTCACCAAGCGAGCATACGTTGGAAGGACCAAGAAAATCCTGACACTACGATATCATATGCTTGGAAAAAGTGACGAATATAAATAACAGAAACAATCTTTTCATAAAATTAAAAAAAAAAATCATATAATTGACGCCTCTCTTCTTACTCTTGTAAAGTCAGAAGCTTTGTACACCTCTCTTCTTACTCTTGCAAAGTCAGAAGCATTGTACACCTCTCTTCTTACTCTTGCAAAGTCAGAAGC
>JAOSBN010000177.1:312129-331631 GCA_027563595.1 Erythroxylum suave
TTCAAAAATAAATATTAAAACATATAAAAATTCAAATAATATTATATAAATCTCAAAATAAACATGAAGATGTGTTTGTCGATATTGTGGGAATTATGTGTAAAGCATAAGGGTAAAAGAGACTAAAAATAGACTCATTAATTGATATAAAAAATCTACCTAAAAAAGTTCTTTTTTGAAAAGCTCCAAATTTGAGCTTTTGAAAAAGCTGTATTTTAGCTTTTTAAAAAGTTATTTCTACTCTAAAAATACTTTTGAAGTTTACAGTCAAACACTCATTTTTTCCTTAAAATAGCTTTTGTGGTGGAAAAAAGTACTTTTCTACCTGCCAAAAGCTGAACCAAACACACTCTTAAGCTTCCCTGAATTAGTGCCTATACTCAATCGAGGCAATCTAGCCCGAACTTGAGCTTGACTTGACCCTACTTGACCTAAATTTTTTTTTTAAAGTAAAAATAAAAAACGACGTGTTTTGCTTATAGTTATTAGATTTTGTTCTGGGTAGGACCGGATACTTGAATCCTAACCTAACCTGAATGTCATCTCTACAATAAGTGGTGAAAAAAAGTGAGTCTAAGTGAATTAGAGTTAGATGCATAGAAAGGTGCAAATGAGAGATATTTGCATCATATGATAATTAACAATATGTGTTTAAATTTTGAGTGATATAAAGTTGAGTATTCATGTTTTATAACTAAAAAACTTAAAATAGTATCATGATAATTATTGATTATAAACTTCAAAAAATAGAATTATCCCATGCCCGTGTCTAGTTCGATTTGACTAGGGTTTCGTCCAAATTTGATATTTTTTCAAAAATTTTTAACTTCAAGTTAGGCTCGGACTCGGACTATCCAATTTGATGCATAGTTAGACTTTAGGTTGCAAACTCAACCAAACTGAAACTCATACCACATTTCTCAAAATCAATCATGTTTAACCGATTACCATTCCAAGTTTAGCATAATTACATAATTCAAAAGTAGGGGTGGTAGTTAAGTTTAGACTTAGCCTAATCCGAAGTCAACAGCCTGATCTTATTTGATCAATGGAGATCAAGTTTTTATAATAAAAAAAAATTGAGCTTGAGTTCAGCCTAATCCAAAGCTCAAAAATTTTTAAAAAATAATATTTTGATTCGAAACAAAACGAAATTTTTAGTTAAAAAAAATATCTAAGTTCGATCAAGCTCGAGCTCGACTTGTGTGCTTCAACCCATCCTAGCTAAACATTAAATTTAATGTATAAAAAATACATTAAATTTACAAAAGTTAATTTCAATAACGATTGAAATACAGTAAAAAGTCATAGTAAATCTTATAGCTACTTTTACTAAAAAATGAGTAAGCGTAATTCCTCTTAAACAATTAAATATGTTGACACGAGGAGGAACATATTTATTAGTTGCATCATCTACAATGTCTAAATCTTGAAACATTCTTCGAACCTATCACACGTGCAAAATCCGAGAAAATAGCATACGAGTTTTCTACTATACCAAGTATTCAAGAATCCGTACATGTAATTTTAATGAATTTGAAATAAATTATATTGAGAAGTAATTTGTTTAAAATTTATGACGTATTTATTTGTATCAAAAGCCTTCGATGTGTAACTTTTTAAGATATCATCTTACAACGTTATGTGGAAATTGTTGATAGTTCACAGCATATAGTTGGTACACGTTAGCCCCTATAGATGATCTTACGACTTTATGGAAATCCACGTTTTTGGTAAGCAATCACCCGGGCCTATTCATTGCAATCCCTTTTGTGAGAAGGCACTCTTCTCTCGAAGTTTATTTTATCGGGCTCCTTAATTATAATAAATAAAAATAAAGAATATGCCTTTAAAATTTAAATTTAAATATATGAAATTTAAAAGTATTTTTTAGATAGGAAGAATTTAAATATATATTTTATTTGTGACTTTACATGAAAAATGTGTTTTTGGTTTTTGGCTAAAAAAATTAAGAAAGCCAAAAAAGATATTTTGGTTTCCACTCCATATCTTAAGCATTTTCACACGCATTTTTAGGGTTCCTCTGGATCTTCTCCTCCCTCTCTATCTTCTCTCCCTACAATTTCTCCCTCCCTTTCGTCCATCTCTCTCTCTCTCTCTGGTTCTTAGGCGTCACTCTCTCTTAAAGCTAAAGGCTTTTGCTTTTGCTTTTATTTTTTTTTCTTTTGTGATGGGTGGAGAGCTTTTCTGTATGTAAATGCTTGAGCTTTGAAGATTTGAGGTACTTTGTGTGATTTGGGGGGTTTCAATGACTTGCATTTTGGATTTTTAGAGGGTTTAGCTTCAATGGTATGTCGGATCAACTTTGATTTTGGATCTGTTTGGTTTTTGACGGATGGATATGTTTATTCTGTGTTTTCTCCATCAAGACTCGTCCTTTTTGTTGCTCTCTTTTTGTTTTTCTTTTAATCTGTTCTTCGTTTTTTTGTGTTCTGTACTTGGATTGTGGGTTTTTATCCAATTTTCCAGCTTATGGTTTAATACTTCGATTATGTGGTTCTAAGTGTAAATTTGTGTTTGTTTTTGGTGTTGGTTCGGATCGAGAAGTTTGATGGGTTTTGTTATTTGGTCAGGCTTTTGGTGGTTCAATGGCGTGGTTAGATGAAGTTGAGGAGCTTTGTTGAAAGAGGGATTCTTAGTAATAAAGAAAAAGAAGCAACTTTTTGAGGTGATTGAGGTGGGTCTGATTTTCCCTTTTCAAAGAAAGGGTTTTTTCGAGTTTGTGAAATTGTGATGAATAAACGGACTTCATGGGCGGATTTGGCTGCAAACTCTGCAGCTGAGAATACATATGCCGGATCTTCTGTTAACAATGGAATTCTAGGAACGCCTTCTGGGGGTGCATCAAGAACCAACAGTTACGTACCCCCCCATCTCCGAAACCGTCTAGCTTCTTCCGATCCACCAGCTCCTGCTTACAGTGGGCCTGCTTCAAGCAACGATCGGTCTGCATATGGTGGAGCACGCTGGGGTGTTGCCAGGAATGATTCTCGATCAGGATATGGTGGCAGCGGCGGTGGCGGTGGCAGAACGGGTGGTTGGGGTGGTGGCAGAGGTGGTGGCTGGGATCGTGGGAGAGAGCAGGAAGTGAATCCTTTTGGTGATGATGACACTGATCCGGCGTTTAGTGAGCAGGCGAATAGTGCGATTAATTTTGATGCATATGAAGATATTCCTGTAGAAACGAGTGGTGCTAACATACCACCTCCTGTAAATATATTTGCAGAGATTGACTTGTGTGAAGCATTGAACTTGAACATTCAGAGGTGCAAATATGTGAAGCCAACCCCTGTGCAGCGGCATGCAATTCCAATCTCTCTGGCAGGGAGGGATTTGATGGCCTGTGCTCAGACTGGTTCTGGGAAGACTGCTGCCTTTTGTTTCCCTATTATCAACGGTATTATGGAAATGCAGGCACAGGGTGTCCAAAGGCCATTCCGTGGGGCACGCACTGTTTACCCTCTAGCTTTAATTCTTTCTCCAACTAGGGAACTCTCGATGCAGGTTGGTGTCATGGTACATGTATGAGGAGGTGTTACGGTTAATTATAGAATCTAACATAAGTGCTTTTAACTGAAGATACATGAGGAAGCAAAAAAGTTCTCATATCAAACTGGTGTTAAGGTGGTTGTTGCTTATGGAGGAGCACCGCTTAATCAGCAGGTTTTCTATTATTTTCTTAGCTTTCTTGAAATTCACTTTTCTGCTTCCATCTGTGTTGTTTTGCAAGTGGGAACTTGAGCTTTGATGACCTGGTTAATACTTTCTATATTATGAAACGTCACCTATCTGGTTTTCTTATATCTTTCTGTGATTATCTGAGAATTTTGCTACATCTCCCATGTATATGTTGCTAAAGGTTAAATGAAAGAACTTGCTGTTCTGCAAATTGTGGTGAAGCGTCATTGTGGTAATACATTTCAGATGACTATTTGATTTTTCCTTTCAGTGCTATTAATTGGCAGTTAACATTGTGCTAAAATCAGCTTTTCATTTTGTCAAATCCAAAATGCTTATAGTTAGCCTAAGTATCTTAATATGTCATGTCTCTTTTCATGAAAACAAGAACATGTATTGTCCATTTGTTTTTGTTACAAAATGAAGGCCTACAATAGGTGCTTACGTGGTTATTCTAAAATTACACTTGCTTTTTGATCTGTAAGCAGGTTAACATTGTGTTCAAGCCTGATCCAAGACTTAGAACTTAGGTTTGTTGTACAGCTGCCAATTACCTTTGCTAATCCTTAGACATCAAGTGCTTTCATCTAAGATAACTCCCAGCATGATATCTTTTGTATTTAAGACTTTCATTGTTTGCCAAAACTTGTCAAGTCCAGATCCCTTCTGAGCAACTTAAAGGAGAATTGGTCCTAAAAATTTTATTTCTTCTGTCTCTCGCAAGCCAAAGCTTTGTAGCGCTGAGATGAATTGATTTAGAGTTTTTGCTAATGAAGTGATGATGCAATCTTTATGGATGAGAACCACAAGTTCGAGATTGTGCTCAGGGTCTTAACTGGCTTTAACCTATTGCAAATTCTTAAGAAAAAAATTATCAATTGTATCTTACATCAAACTGCTGTTGGAATGCAGTAATTTTATCTGCTTTTATGCAACTCTTGCTCAAAAATTTTTGCTTTACTGCAATTTTATGAAAAGTACTTTGAAGTTTTTTCTGTTCTTTATAATATTATATTTTAATATAACTGTTGCATTGCATTTGTATAATTAAAGAATGACATATGTCTGACCAGCTTCGGGAACTGGAAAGAGGTGTTGACATTCTTGTGGCAACACCTGGAAGATTGGTGGATTTGTTAGAGAGAGCTAAAGTCTCTCTACAGATGGTTAAGTATTTGGCCTTGGACGAGGCAGATCGAATGCTAGATATGGGTTTTGAGCCTCAGATAAGAAAAATTGTGGAACAAATGGACATGCCTCTACCAGGCTTCAGACAGACGATGCTATTTAGTGCTACCTTTCCAAAAGAGATTCAGGTCTGCTTTTACTTGTATATCATGCCATTTTGCTTTCATATGGGACTTTCTATGTATGATAGGATATAGTTAAGAAAAGAGATGAAAAGTAGATGACACTATTTCTTTTATCTTGTTGAAAGCTCCCTTATTTGCTCGATCAAGTTAGAAATAATTAATTGGTATTGTCGTGTGAAATCGCTGCATGCACAGGGTTTTGTATTTACATGCCTTCAGTTTTCTGTTTCCAACTTTTAGGTTCTCTTATCTACATGCCTAGGTTCCTTTAGGTAGAATCTAGTATGAGATCTGTATCATGCATGAGGAAAGCATTTTAGCTTTCTTCCAGTAATTATCTCATCATTTGTCGTTAATACATCTGATTTGCTCAAGTGTTTGGTCTTATTCAGAGACTAGCTTCGGATTTTCTGTATAACTACATATTTTTGGCTGTTGGGCGAGTGGGCTCCAGTACTGATTTGATTGTCCAAAGAGTTGAATTTGTCTACGATTCAGACAAAAGAAGTCATCTTATGGACCTTCTTCATGCACAAAGGGCAAATGGTGTTCATGGCAAGGTAAGATTTGAGGAAGAGACAGTTTTTGCTGTCTTTCCCTCCCTCTCCTCTCTGGAGACTTTTGTGATTGAATTCCTATAGAACTTTTCTGGCTCGTGATTATATTTGTATAGTTCCATTATGATTGAGATTTGATTAGTTTTTCAGCAAGCTTTGACGTTAGTTTTTGTGGAGACAAAGAAGGGTGCTGATTCACTTGAACATTGGCTTTGTGTCAATGGCTTCCCAGCTACAAGTATTCACGGTGATAGATCACAACAGGTGTTTTCTTGTGTTCTTTGATATTCGGTTATCTATTTGAATGCACATTCATGGCCTTGAATTTAAGATAATTGTGATAAATAAAATATTTGATTGGTTTGTTATATAGAGAGAATCAATAGACCTTCTTTTAAAGAATTTTAGGCTAAATTTACTTTCTTTGAAGACCTGCTAAAATGGTTGAACCCTTATCCACTGGCCTTTGTTTTTTATATTCTGATGTTTATGTTTCTTTTATACCTGATTTATCCCCTTGTATGTAACATGCTATTTTTATGATTCAATTAATCATTGATTTTGGTGGTGAAACTTTGCACTGTGTTATGGAGTTTCTTTTTTTGTGCTTAAGTTATTTATGTTTTTTGATTTCAATTAATGTCTCAGGAAAGAGAGCAAGCATTGCGATCGTTTAAAAGTGGCAACACCCCGATCTTGGTGGCAACTGATGTTGCAGCACGTGGCCTTGATATTCCTCATGTTGCACATGTTGTTAACTTTGATCTCCCGAACGACATTGATGATTATGTGCACCGTATTGGACGGACAGGACGAGCTGGGAAAACTGGTCTTGCTACGGCCTTCTTCAACGAGGGCAATGTATCTTTGGCGAGGGCACTAGCTGATCTAATGCAAGAATCAAATCAAGAAGTACCTGCTTGGCTCTCTCGTTATGCAGCACGTTCTTCATATGTAGGAGGGAGGAACCGTCGTTCTGGGGGAAATCGGTTTGGAGGCCGCGACTTTCGGAGGGATTCCTCTTACACTCGCGGAGGCATGGACTATTACGGTGGAAACAGCACCGGTGGATATGGGGCTTCAGGTGGATATGGTGGAGGCTACGGTCCCGGGGTGACTAGTGCATGGGATTGATAATACAGTTTACTAAACATTCAACAGTATTTATTTCTAGTTGTTATTCGCTTTCCCCCTCATCTGCGGGGTTACTTCTAACTTGTCTTTGGGTGTCTTTGTACTTAGTAATTTAGCTGTCATTGTCACTATGCATTTTAGAATCATCGAGAGGGGAATAGAGGTGTATAATGGTTGATAGGTTTTGGTGAAACAAGTTCTAACAGAGTAGGTGTTTCCTTTATGCTCTTCCTTTAGATTCTCTAACTTTAGTTTTTGGTGAATATGCAGTAGGAGAAATATAGGGTCATCCTCCTCCACTTTGGTGCTGTCCATTGTAAATCTCTAAAAGCATTTCCCTTTCAACCCTATTTACTGTCTCAACCATTTCTCTGCTTCTTGGTGTGGGAGGGTTTTTGAAGCCTACTGTAATATTTTTGGATTCACTGAAATAAACACATTAACTTCTTCGAAAATGCATTCTTCTCATTACTTTTCTGTTTCTGAAGTTTCTAACGCGTATGTGTGCACTGCCTCTATGGTTGGGGAACTTATGTGATTCCACTTTGTCAAGAATTTGGATTTAGGGATGGCATTAGGCCAAATCGGTTAAGACCTTACCAAAAGTATGTGCTTTTGGTCTATTATACTAGAACAACATTGTTTTATCTAATTGGGTTGAGTTAATTTGAGCTGTTTGAATTAATTTGTTAAGTTCAAGCTTGACTCTAAGCTCTGTAAGGTCAGGTTTATCATTGATTTTGAGCCGACTCAAACTCAAATCTGCTTGTGATTTTCAATTTTGATTGTACTTTGGATGTTAGATATCTAACTTTAAAGTCTTGGAGTTCACTTCATTTGGAGGATGAGATCTTGTTCATGGTAGCGTCTAAATCATGATGTGCTATTTTGACAAAACGAGCATCATTTGGTACAATCTGTGCTCTGTATGTAATCCATCACATCGAAAATGGACCAAATGGATGTATTGATTATTTATAGAAAGAGTTGATCATAAAAGTAAACGTGTGTATATAAAGATGGTTAACCAGTTTGATTGAATTAATCGGATTTAAATTGAGTTCTAAACAAAACGAATCAGTTCGATTGAAATATTAAAATAGTGTTAGAATCATGAACACTTTGAATCACAGCTGGGATAAAAAATTTCGGATTAGGTCCAGCCCATTGGCATAGATCGTGTATACCATCATCTGATAGGATCTTGAGGGCTAGTTTCAAATGATTCTTTCTTTTTCAATTAATACAAAATAAACTCTCCTTTGTGCCCTTTAAAATAGGGTTTGACCCAGCAGAAGGATCTGAGGAAGGTAGGAGTAAAATAAGAAGACCCCACTGAAACCCAGTTTGTCTTCTGGCATTAAGAGTTGAAAATCATGTCAAACAAATCTAACAACCATTAAACCTTTGCATTAAACAAAGATCTTTACTTTTCATTAAGTGCATTGAAGAAGTAGTTGAAGCTTGAAGCCGTTGCGTGTGCAACTGTTCTAAGCAAGAGGGATTAAATTAAATTGTTTCTGAGAGAAAGTTGATCTTTTTTTTACTTGCAGAGGAAGAGGCAGAGAAGGGTTCTTCATTTTCCGGCTGTTTCATGGGTTCTTCATTTTCTGGCTGTTTCATGGTTTGAACTTGTAGAGGTCAGATTAGAAAGGCCGATATTATCGGCAAAGATAAAGAAAGCTCATTTCTTTGCTTTCTTGGGGCTTAGATTTGACTATTGAATCTCTAAGTTGCTATCTCTTGATCTGGGTCTGAGAAAAATAGGATCTTTTTAGCTCTAAACTTTTCTATGATAGGCTAAAGATGGAACAACAATCGTCGAAGGCTCCAAGAGGGTTTAGAATTCAAGCTCCATTGGTAAAGTCTCTTGATCTCTAATGATTTCATCTTGTTTGTTGTCACTGTTTTTCGGAAATCCTTGAGAATCCATAGATACCCTTTTGTTGAACTAGGATCATAAGTTCTAGTTTTTGAGGAAAGTTTGAGACTTTCAAAGCTGTTACTTGGTTGGTTTTTCTTTTCTGGTTGTTATGTTTTCTTCTTGGGGGTGGCTACTTGGTGCAGTTTGTTTACTGTTTTTTGTTTATCTTCTTCACTTGCATTGTAGGTGTTGGGATTTTGTTTTGCTTGCTTTCTGCAATTGCACCATATGAAAATGGCTTGCCGATAATGCAATTTAAGGATACATGCTGCGATTTTAAGTTCTACTAATTAAGGAGTTCTTCAGGAGAATGAGGAAATTTATGAGCTTGAACTGGGGATTATTTTCCCTCACTGTTTCTGAAGTTTAGGTCTCCCTTGGTCCTTAGTATTAGTTGCCTCTTTTTGCTCTCTCCACAAAATTTCGTCTTGGCAGTTCCTTAACTTTCTGGAAATGTAATTTCTGCTAATTTAGACCACTGGCCTTTAATATTTGAGTTTTGTGTGAACTTGTAGAAGACTTTTACCAATTTATTCTTTTGTCAAAAATATTTCATGCTATTATAAATGAATCAGAAACTCTTGGATGGACATGTTTATGCATTTCTTTTGATTTTGGTAGGTTGAGTCTGTATCATGCTATTGCAAAGTAGATTCTGGACTAAAAACAGTTGCTGAGGCACGGAAGTTTGTCCCTGGATCGAAGCTTTGTATTCAGCCTGACATCAATCCAAATGCACACAAGAAAAAAAATTCTCCGCGGGAGAGGGCCCGGTTCCAGCCACCACTCTTACCTGGGCTTCCTGATGATCTTGCCATTGCATGCCTGATTCGAGTTCCCCGTGCTGAACATCAAAAACTCCGTCTAGTGTGTAAGAGATGGTACCGACTCCTTGCTAAGAATTTCTTTTATTCATTGAGGAAAAGCCTGGGAATGGCCGAGGAGTGGGCGTATGTCATCAAGCGAGATCGTGATGGGAAGATCTCATGGAATGCTTTTGATCCTGTCTATCAGCTGTGGCAGCCACTTCCACCTGTACCCCATGAATACTCCGAGGCCCTTGGTTTTGGTTGTGCTGTTCTTAGTGGTTGTCACCTGTATCTATTTGGAGGAAAGGATCCGCTCAGGGGTTCCACGAAAAGAGTCATTTTCTACAGTGCCCGAACAAATAAATGGCATAGGGCACCAGATATGCTTCGTAATCGCCATTGTTTTGGTTCTTGCGTCATAAATAACTGCCTGTATGTTGCTGGTGGAGAGTGTGAAGGATCCCCAAGAACTCTTCGCTCTGCTGAGGTTTATGATCCTAACAGGAAGCGATGGAGCGTTATTTCAGATATGAATACAGCTATGACGCCCTATATTGGTGTTGTCTATGATGGAAACTGGTTTCTAAGAGGTCTTGGATCTCACCGAGAGGTCATGACTGAAGCCTATGATCCTGAAACTAATACATGGACACCAATTAGTAACGGGATGGTTTCTGGCTGGCGCAGTCCTAGCATCTCCTTAGATGGACGACTTTATGCCTTGGATTGTCGAGATGGCTGCAAGCTAAGGGTTTATGATGGAGCTACAGATACATGGAACAAGTTTACCGATAGCAAGCTCCATCTAGGGAGTTCGCACGATTTCGAAGCTGCTGCTCTTGTTCCTCTTGGTAGGAGACTTTGCATTGTGCGTAATAATATGAGCATTAGTCTTGTTGATGTTTCTAATCCTCACCTCTGGGAGAACATAGCTGGAAGAGGTAATCTTAAGACTCTCGTAACAAATTTATGGTCGACTCTAGCCGGCCGTGGTGGCTTGAAAAGTCACATTGTGCATTGTCAGGTTCTTCAAGCATGAAAAGCATCGAGAGCCAGATTGATTTAGCTTTTCCTATGCAGACTTTCCTGCATATCCTTCAATTTTTCATGATAAATTGGACTTGCACTCGTATCCTATACCGTGTCAATATACTGAGAGCTATGTAATATTGGCAATTTGACTGATTATAATTAATCCATTGTCATATATAGAGGGCAAATCTCTGAAGATCCATTTTCCTCAAGAACGATCTGGTTTTTACTAGTATTTATCATTCTGTTTCATTATCTTAAGAATCAACAACTTGAAAAGTTCACAACAATCTCATTAAACCAGTTCATGTCATCTTGCTTTTGCACAAAAATTGGGGGGGAAAAAAAAAGACCCTGAATTGATCCAATACCAGAAATTTAACGGGTCAAGACTTGTTCTTGAAAATACCATTTCTCAGTAAAGAGGGTTCACATTGCACATGACAATACTACAACAACAAAGACAAGTGACTGGCCTCAAATTTACATGTCACTTCCATGGCTTAACCATTTTCTTAAGCTCAATAGGAAGTGGAGTGATTGAAAAGTCGTAAATACTTAGTACCAAGCCAGACTGTGAGTTTGAGTCTGACAAATCCTAGATTGCTAAGCTGTCTTCAGTGCTTCATTTACCAAAAGGTAGTTGGTTGTGTCTCTACTCTGTGATTAACATCTCAACATCACCTACTGGAGCAGGAAGCTGCAGAGTTTGAACACAAAGAAGAAAACAACTTAAGATAAATTGAAAGAAGTAAAGGGGTCAGCTTTAAACTAATCGAATTGCTAGACGTAGAATATTATTCCCATCAAACTTATGGTACGAATGGCATTGATAGCATTCATAGGCTATTATGCAGTTATCAAGGAAGAATAAGCTCTAAATGTGACTCCTGATAGAAGCTATGATCTGCAGAATTTGTGCTACCAGACAAATTTCAACTAAGGCTTCCGTAAAACCTACAAAATCATGCATGCAACAGAGTTTAAAACAACTATCATCAGCATGAGCAGCAACAAATTAGCATTGCCTTTAGCTGTAATCACCTCCCTTAAGCCACAAATACACTCCTAGCAAATGAAATTCACTACACTTTTTTCCTTCTGGGATCTCACAAAGACATTCCTTTTGCCTCTTAATTTTTTAAGTCTTCCTCAAAAGACATCAAAACTTCATGATGCTTTATTCTGTTGACAATCTGAGTGACTTCAATACTAATAAGCGTTTCCATAATTTCACTAACATTTGGAAAATTCTAATATCGCTGTTAAGGCAAGTGAGAATGGATACGGTCGGACCCACAAAAGGATTCACAAATCACAACCAACAAACACAAATAAGAGATAACCAGAACAATCAACTAGAAGGCCATGATCAGCTGTCAAAAAACTGGAAAAGACATAAAATACCTTCAGAATCTGATCCAACAATCCACCACAGGAACCAGACACCTCCTCCTGACAAGAATGAACAGTCTTAAACTGATCAATCTCAAGTTTCTTGTTCATGATTCCAACCTTGAAGTAAATCGACCCAGAAGGAGGCAAATCAACCTTGATCTCATCGACATCAAACCACAAGAACAACCTCCGCACCTGAATCCCTTTCAGGTCCGTGATCGACCCATAACTCAACCTACCCGTGATTTGCTTATAGTAGTACACCAAGTAATCAAATTGAACATAGCAAGGATTCTCGAGCAAAACCACAAACCTGCCATCGTCTGCAAGCGAGTAGTTGGAAACCGTGCTGGGTAATAAACCACTCGGGAGGCCATACTTGGGCAAGACATCAAACACAGAAAGTGGGTCGTTTTCTGAGCTTGTGACAGAGAACAAGAGAAAAACTGAGAAAAGAGCAAGACCCAGATGGGAATTTCGATTCAAATGAGCCATGGTGATGGATTAATGAGGTTTGGATGAAGAAAGCTTGGAACTTTAGAGAGAAAAAGGTGAGAACTTTTGGTTTCAAGATCTTTTGGAGTGTCTATTTCTGAGTTGTGGTTCGGTACGTTCGGGTAAATGAAGACAATTTGGATCTGTTTGACCTTATGTCTTACCTTAATTTTCCCAAGATCTAGGCAGATTTAGATAACTGTTAGATTTATCCGATTTGTCTTATCCTCAGATAACAATTTCTGTTTTCTTACCGTTAAACATGTCAGATTTTGGTAATAACTCTTAAATTTGTAATTATCTAAACACCAATTATCATTAATATTATAATTAAGAAATAACAATGACCCAATGGAACATAGACCTTTTATTCAAAGGGATGATAGAGGGTAGCTCATGAGTTTAAATTTAAATGTTTTTAACGGGCTAATTTATGGCTCGGGGTCAGACTAGTCCGATGTCTAACGATTATTATATGTTTTTAACGGGCTAATTTATGGCTCGGGCTTGAACTAGCCCGATGTTTAACAATTATTGTTTTGTTAAGAGGGGTTAGATCTCAGGTAAATTTAGATCTGAGTAACTCAAATTTGAACCTAATTAAAAAAATTATTTTATACTTATATTTTTTAAAAATATTTTAAAGAAATCAGCAATCCTTATTTATTTGATATGGTTCAATTCTAATTTGTTCGAGTTTAAACCAAAATTAAAATATTGTTTAATCGATGTATTAAAAAATTTATAACCCAAAAAACGATATCACTATTGAATTAGTTTAACTCTCTTAAATTTAATTTAGATTTAAAATATTGATTTTAAATTAAATTGGACAAGACTTAATTCATCATTCCTAATTATTATTACTTACACAATAATGGTCCCTTAAGGGTAGTCGAGTTGGTGAAGTAAGGGGCATGAAACTAAAAGATCCTGTGTTCAAATCCTCTCATTTACACTTTCTTGATCGAGCTTGTCGTACTGAATTTACCTAGTGCAGAGCACCTAATTGGTGTGATTTGCAAGCAATTGCGTTAATCCGGAGATTTACTCAGTGTATATCCAAAAGATAACGACTACAAATTCTTCCGTTCTCAAAAAAAAAAAACTTACATCTCCTTTATTTGTTTGACTGTCTTTACTTGGCTTAGATCTTAGGCCATTTCCAACTCATTCCTTCAAAATAGAGTGAAGTTTCCTCCATTTTAGAGATATTACAGTGTTTTTCATTATAATCCATAACTCTATTTTTCACACTAAAAAGGAATATTCTTAACATTTTTTAACCTTTCATTAATGATTATTAAAATTACTTTATAAAATTAACCCAACTTATCTTTTTCGAGTATATTTTTATTCACAATATTATTATTGTTATATTTTTATGTTAATAGATAATAAAATTTCAATTAAAGTATAATTTGTTATTTGATAATACTAAATGAAATAATATATGATATATATTGCACTATTTTATATTATTTAATTATAGACAATATGATTACGTAATATCAAACATTAAAATTTTTATTCATAAGTAAATACTTATAAAGTTATATATATATAATGAAAAATTTATAAACACAAAATTAAACCTTAAAATTATTATAAAGTTATAATTATTTAACTTTATAACAAAATTATTATAAAGTTATACTTTATTTTGGAGGTGGGTCGGAGATGTCCTTAGAGAGATATTTTTACATTTTAAAAAAATAATAATATAGACTTAAATAATTATACCATTCAAATTCAATTAGAGTGAGTCAAATAAAAAATAAAATAACATTATTTTATTAGGATATCAAGCGTGAGTAAGAATTTTACGTTGTAAAGAGAAGGAACTAGAGAAGGACATATAAGTGAAAATGACTCGTAAACCTAAAGCCTTAAAGTTTTAAGTTTAAGTATGATGTCAAAACCCATGAATACGTTTCCTCACTATGTCCATATTAAAGATCTCTCGTGTAAGTGGAGTAGTGGACTCCTCAAATCCAACATATTTTATTAGATCGATTTGAATTAAATCGAAGAATTATAATTTAAATTAATTTAAACCTTATGTATTTAATCGGAGAATTCATGAATTTTGGATTGAATCGGACAACTTATAATTTATATAATAATATAAACTTTCAAAAATAGATAGTAGCCTTTAATTATTAATATTTTTGCACTATAAAAGAATTTTATAAATATTTTTAGGATAATATGTTTGAAATTTGACTTAGAATTTCAATTCTTTTTTTGAATTTGGTCAAATTTGATCATTCGTATTAAAAGGTAGACACCTGTAATGTAAAGCCAGGGAGGTTGATCTGCTAACTGCTATATTTATGAGGGTTCGGAATCAGTACATTTCATCCATTATATAAGGAGATAACGTGCTTATGAGGGATGACAATGTGTCCAGGCCTACTTAGGAGGCGTCAGATCTTCTGTTTTAATTATGATGTTCTCTCATCCTTCTTTTTTAACCTGACTCTGAATTTTCCTTTAATACAGGGACTACGTGAGCTGCTGAATTGTAACTGGAAGGTCAAATTCTATCATATTTATTGGGAGGGGAACCACAGTGCTAACCGCCTCGCTTCTTTAGCTCTACGGGCACGACCGGGCTTACACGTTCTTTCCACACCTCCAACGAAAGTAAATGAGTGTCTTTCTCTAGATAAGCAAGGACTGCTGTATCACAGGGGCTTAGCTTACCGCTGAGCTGCTTTGTTCTGTTTTCGCTTTCGTTTTCGTTTCGTTTAGTTCCCATTGTAAGCAAAAATAAAAATAAAAATTATGGTGTTCTTATTATGTTCTATTAAATTTTATCTATATATTTATGTGGATCTCATATAAATATATGAATAAGATTTAATAAAATATGGTTAGAACAAGGTAATTGGAATAGAGGATTTGATGTAGTTCAGGCTCCAGTTTGACAGTATCTGTCCAGGTTTGAGCTAGCTGAGTTCGAACTCAAGTTCGACTCGATCTAACTTAATCTAATTTTTTACTTTTTAAAAATATAAAATGATGAATGATGTCGATTACTCCAAGATGTCATTTTTTTTCATAATTATTACGGTTCGAGCTGGGCCGAGCTTGACCAGAACCCCATTTTTAAAAAAATTAAGCTAACTCGAACCTAACTCTTTAACCGTGGGCCTAGCTGGTCAAGCCCGATAACATCTGCTTGGAAAATTACGTTGCTTTTCTTATAATAATCAGGTCTTAAGTCAGGGTGGGATCGGGTAGCTTGGGCCTAAGCTAGATCCGAGGCCTAATTTTTTTTAAAAATCAAGTCAAAAGCCCAACCAATACAAACTTGCCCTATTGACCTCAAGCCTGAGTCAAATATCATCCTTGGTGGCTCCTTTCTTGCTTCAAGTTTGCTTGTTAAAAAGGTATATCAAATCTTCGGCTCCAATTATGTTTTATTAAATTTTATCCATATATTTATGTGGGGTCTACATAAATGTGTAAATGAAAGTTGATAGAATAAGATAAAAACATCATGACCGGAATAAGAGATCAGATCCCTTAAAAAGAAATCACTTTTTTTCTATATTTATTTATTCAACTAAAAAATTCTTTATAGTTTTTCAATTTTGAAAAACCTTTTTTGTTAAACTTTTGTTTATAAAGCGGAAAATATGTGTTATAGTAATTTTCGGATAAGAAAATCCGAAAATGTTTTGTAATTTAACAAAATTTATAATATTTAAAATTATTGAAATTTATAATAATTTTTAATTTTTAGAAAAATAACGATAAAACGTATATAATATGATAAACACGTGCGAATTAATTAAATGTTACTAATATAATACGAAAAAAACCCAAAAAAATAAAGGAATGGGAGAGATTAAAGATTAGAATTAAGTTGATATAATACAAGTTTTTAAGAGGCAATTCTCACATATAAAGAAGCCAATTAAGTAGCAAATGAAGTGAAAAACTCCATATTATGTCTTCACAAACCATTTCTAGCCCAATCTTCCCTCTTGCTTTCTGTCCACAACTCTTTGCTTCTTCACTTGATCTAGTTCCATTGCTGTCACCTTCCAATCAAACAACCCTCCAAGATGTCAGGAAAACAATAGTAACAGTATAGAAGAAGAAGAAGAAGAAGACTTAATTCAGTAATAAAATAAATCGAAATCGAAATAAAAAAATGAGCCTTATCCTATAGATCAAATAAGCTATAAGCTGTATAATAAAAAAATTCTCTTTTTATTTTCAATATTTGAAATAGACATGTCCGATACGAATAGATCGTATCTTGTAAATTATCTCTCTTTTGTCAATCCAAATTTATGGTTATCTTTATTTCTAAATCCCAATATATCCGATACCAGATAGCTGTCAAGAAGCACAAGCCGAAAAATACAATATCTGCTCCAATCACACCTTCATAACTCCAAATACCCGGATTCTTATGGAAGAAGAACACCACTTTAGTGTTACTCCACTGTAAATACAGTATAACACAATCGGATCTCGAATGACATAACTGATGGTTATTCATATACTCGACTTAATTCTATCACAGACATCAAAATTCTTGTTAAGAGGTAGTACCTGAGGGGTTACTAGTCACTTGAGTCATGTTTCCAAATACTTTAAACACCTTTGCTTCTGCAGAACTTGGAGACAGGTGTAGAATATCTGCAAAACCAGATAGAATTTAGCCAACCAAACTGCTCATACCAAAACAGAAAAAGGGTTCTCAAACTGATAGACAAAAGACCTGGAACCTGTTCCGATTCAAACTTACCAATACACTCGGTGACATTAGCTGAGGCATGACAGATACTTGGGAGATTAGCTGCTAGGGTTCCATTGATCTTCAGACCAAGAGAAGGATCATCACGGTCTCTGATTAAGATGCACAAGCACTTCTTGCTCTTGTCAAGAACTTGTTTAAGTCCATTACAACAGTCCATGGTTGGAGCTTTAGCTTGACCACTGACATAAGTAATACATGTGGAGAGGCCAATCAGTTTGTCTGCACATTCTGCTCTATCCTGATTCACATCTGAACTAGCCATACCAATTAGCATCATCAACACAAAGATGCTTGGAATTGCTAGATTCAGAGTCTGTGAGAGCATTTCTCAGTTGGGTCAGAGAAAAAGAAGAAGCAGAAGAAGAAGAAGAAGAAGATAGGGTCGTCTATGCATTTTCTTGTCACTTCTTATCAAGTTCAACAGAAACAAAGATGAGAAAAAGACATACAATGACATCTTCATTTCTTACTTTTTTTCAAGGGTAAAAGACATGTGAATTCCTAATAATTTAACTAATTTTAAAAATTACCATTTAAAAAATTCTTATTATTTTTTAATTTTTACGGTAAAATATAAATATGATATAAACAACACACATAAAACAATTTAATATCAACTTAATAATTTAATTTAAGATAACTATAATTAATTATTTGCAGGACTCAAGATATTGATTAATTTAGATTATGCTTAAAAACTGAGTTGAATTTATTTGTCAGCATAATTTAATCGATTTACTTGTACTGTTCATATCACACACATTTTATAATTATTTTTTTAGAAATATAACAGAATTTTTTTAAGAAAATAACACTAAAAACAAATTTTTTGATAATTTTAATTATTAATTTTTTAAAAAATTAATCAAATCACAAAGAAATTTTATCTTTTTTTATCAAAATTTTTATAACAATTTTTTTTAGAATGGAAAAATCTATAATCGTTATCTTTTAGATGCGTACTAAGTAAACCTCTGAATTAACGTAATAGCTTGCAAATTTCGTCAATTGGGTGCTTCACACTAGACAAGTCCTATACGACAGGTTCAATCGAGAAAGTGTAACTTGAAAGATTTGAATATAAGACCTTTTAGCTTCGTATCCTCCCACTTTAGTACCTAATAATTTTAATGTTTAAATTAAATTAGTCAGACAAAAATATAAATGAACCCAAAAGCATTGATAAATAAACAGTCAGTGTGTAAGAAACAATAGTCTCAGTTAAGCATTCACATGCCAAGGACTTGATTTATGTGTTTATAAAGTCACAAATATAGTATCTGAGACAGTACTACTACAGTTTGCTTTTCAAGTACTCCTTACCTTCTACTAGGCTTTATGCATTGTCCCGCTATGTAGGGGTTAGTTAGGAGTGGTCAAATTGGTAGAGTAAGAAGACATAAGGTTAAAAGATTCTCTTGATCGAATCTGTCATATAGGATTTGTCTAGTACGAAATACTTGACTGACTTAATTTATAAGCTATTGTATCAATTAAGACGTTTACCTAATGCGTATCTAAATGATAACGACTACGGATTTCTCCGTTTAATAAAAAAAAATTCATATACTGTTTCTTTTGAAATAATAAATTCAATTTTTAAAATTAATTTTGATTATTTTAATTCGGGTTTAAGAGAATCACGTATACCATAATAACTAATTAAAAAGTTAATTATTAATTTTTTTCATAAACTTATGAAAGCATTTATCCCTTCATTATAAAGTAGTATTTATTATGATTTGACCGAACCCGGACCCTAAGTGGTAGACTAAGCTTTCAATACCCCATCACGACCGATATGTCCCAACTCCCAAAGGCATTAAGGTACAGTTGGGAGGTTAAAATTAAATTGGATGTTGCATTGCATGTGTTGTCAGACCCGCCGACCGAAATTCTGCTATTTGTATTAGGGGTAGGTACGGTTTGGTTCGGTTGATTTTTTACTGTTGAACAGAACCAAACCGAATAATCGGTTTTATCCGAACCGAAAATTGAACCGAACCGAATGTTAGATAAAACAGAAAATTTAGTTTGCCATGCAGTTCGGTTCAGTTCAGTTATTTTAATCGATTTGGGCCTTAAATTTTGAGTCAATTTTAGTACATATCCAACATTTTTATTTCATTTTAGGACCTATTGGGTGATTGTTATACTTGCAAAGTTGCAAATTTATCTTATATACCTAGAGTTAGAAGTATAAAAAATACAAACTTTTTTTGTTTTTAGTTGATCGGTTCGGTTCGATTCGGGTTGGAAAAAATTTTGCCTACACCGCACCCGAATCGATACAGTCGGTTTTTTCATTATCCAAAACGGAACCGACCATCCTTCACTTTGGTGTGGTTCGGTTTGGCT
>JAOSBN010000177.1:331731-343168 GCA_027563595.1 Erythroxylum suave
ACTTTGGTGATCTCAAGTCAAAGGATCACTTATACAATCATCAAAATGAGAATTCCATAGACATACAAGTAATGTTCCAAATGAATTTCTCATATCAGGTTCGTTCAGTGAACTTATTCTCTAATAAGTACCCACATGTTTGTTTAAGTACCTCTATACTTTAGCTTATGAGATCAACTAGTTCCTTCATAAAGAAAAACAAAACGTGTGCTAGTCTTTTTACGTTCTATTAATGTCCAATCTTTATAGAACAATGACTAGGAACATTTAAGAATTAATACATAAACGCAATATGAATCTCATAATTATAATGTCATTATAATTTCATTTACACTGTACAATTATTCCATGGACTTTATCATATATATCTAAATATATGCAAGATAAATAATGTTTTTAAATAATTTCTCACTAAACTAAAACCAAAGCGATTGACTGTAGGATATAAACTAACAAAAGATTCTTAGAATATTTTCTTCTACAACAAATTTTGGTATAAAATTTTAGTGGGATAGTCGGAGATGGCTTTAGCCAGATCTTCATATATAAGGGACGGCGGTGAGCTGGACCGGATTCGAGTCCTATCCTTTATAGCGTAACCATTGCAAAAATTAACTTCATTGTTCCTGACCCAAAAGCAGCGTCGTGTCTTCATCATCTGCTAGGGTTCTTTCTACAAGGTCTCCACACGCCGCTGCAAGCTGAACTTCTCTTGACAGTTTGTAATGTACAACCTGTAAGTTCTTATAATGAATCTCTTTCTATTGTCTTCTTTAACTTTTTCAGATCATCTTAGAAAGAAGGATAGGTTAAAAACCGTAAGTTTTAATTTCAAAGTAGATTTAACTTTTTGCAAGAGTTAACGATTGTCTCGTGCACAAATCGACTCAAATTAATTTTATTAACTTTAATTTAATCAAAGCTTAACTTAATTTTATAAAAAGGTTTAACTTCAGATCAAGCTTTTATTACAAAAGTGACCAATGAAATGTCTACCTTGTCTTTTGTACTGAACTAATTTAATTAAATTTAATTAAACTCAAGCCATAATCATATTTTACATTTACTTTTACCGTACTAAGATCAACAACTTCCGATCTCCCTGTAGAACCGTTCTTTACGAAGTTAGGATCAACAGGCAAAGCTTAGGTTGACTGTGCCTTGAGTTGGACTCCGACTCTGACTATCTAGATCTGATTCTGTTCAATGCCCAAATTTATAATAAATAAAACAATTTAGTTTTACGAAAATTGATATCTTTGTTTTCTTTTTTAATTTTAAAAATAAAAATTTAGGTTAGGTTAACTTCTTTTATGTCCAATCAAGCCTCGAGTCGAGGCTGAATTCCAACAAATGTCTTAACATGACTCTCGATATCCCATTATCATCCTTACATATGAGCAATTAGTATATTCTAATTACATTCGATTTAATTAATAATCTCTCTTTTGTAAATAAGTCTACTAACATCACTTATCTGTCCTTAATCAATAATAAAAAGTCATTTAACTTATTCTATAAAGTATTATTTATTATATTAAAATTTGTAAATTTTTATTTGTTAGGCTTTGTCTTCCTGATTTTATTTATCGGACTTTGATAATTTAATTCTATTTATTAGACTTTTTGAACCTAATTTCTACATGAATGAAGCATTTTGAGAAATTTAAAAAATTAAATTAAATTTGAACGAATTTATATATAAGCAAAAAATTAAATTTTAACTTAAAGAGTTGAATTAATATATTATGAATTATTTTTTTATAAATAACTTCTTGTAATTATTTTTTAATATGAAGTATTTATTCCTCCAAAATAAATTAATTCAGATTAGTTAGTTTTCCGTTGACAAATTAATATCAAGTCAATTTTTCCTTAACACATAATTAATGAAAAATCATTTAATTTATTATATGAATCGTCATTTATGAAATTCAAATCTATCTCTATTTAGGATGAACACCTTATGAAATTCAAATCTATCTCCATTTATGATGAACACCCAAATATGATATCAATAAAAATTAAATGTGAGTAAATTTTTATATAATCAAATATGTTATGTTTTAACTTAAAATTTTGAGATAATAAATAATAAATTTTTATTTTTATTTAAAATTTTTACTTATATTTTTTAATATAAGATAATTCTATTTTTATTTTTAAAAATGTTCATTATCTATGATCAATTTTAGTACACAACAATAATAACAATAACAATAATAACACAGTAAAATTTCACTAATACGAAGTTTGAGAAGGTCTAGTATACGCTGTCTTAACCATAATTAATAAAGAAGTTGTTTCAAAACAACTCATAAGAAATATGAATAAATAAATAAGCAAGATAAAAATACATGAATATACATATATATATATATATATATATGTAAAATTATAAAAAGAATACATAAATAAAATAAAATGAAAGTACTTATAAGTAGGAAAATACTAGGGGTGGGCACGGTTCGGTTCTTACTGTTGAACTGAACCGAACCGAACCGAATAATCGGTTTAATCCAAACCGAAAACCGAACTGAACCGAATGTTAGATAAAACCGAAAATTCGATTTGCCTTGCGGTTCAGTTCGGTTCGGTTATTTTAATCTGTTTGGGCCCTAATTTTGGGCCTTAAATTTTGGGTCAATTTTAGTACATGTCTAACATTTTTATTTCATTTTAGGACTTATTGGGTGATTGTTATACTTGCAAAGTTGCAAATTTACCTTATATACCTAGAGTTAGAAGTATAAAAAATACAAACTTTTTTTGTTTTTAGTTGATCGGTTCGGTTCGGTTCACCGCACCCGAACCGATACAGTCGGTTTTTTCATTATCCAAAACCGAACCGACCATCCTTCACTTTGGTGTGGTTCGGTTTGGCTCGGTTTTTTCGATTTTATGGGTCGGTTCAATTTTTTCAATTTTTTTGCCCATCCCTAATTTGTACAGTAGGATATGCAAGACATGGTGTATCGCCAAATGATGCTTTAGTGTAGTACTTATTTTTTTTGTTTGGTTTTCTTTTCCTTTGATTTTTTTTAATGGAAGAATCTGCAGTTATTATTATTTTTAAATATACATTGGGTAAATCTCTAGATTAATATGATAGCCTATAAATTACGTCAACCGATTATTTCTTACTAAGCAAATCATGTACGATAAGCTCGATTCAAAGAATATAAATAGAAAGATTCAAACACAAGACTTTTTAGCTTTATGCTTTTTACTCTATCAACTCGACCAATTGTAAGGGACATTTTTATGATACACAATATCACGAGCTATATAAAATATTATTAATGACAAAATTTGACAGTCTAACGGAATGGATTTTGTTATCGTATTTAGAACTTGATCAAATTAAACCGAACCGAATCTATTCACTTCTAACTAAGTTTAGAACCTAGTTGTTAATAAGCAATTCGGATTAGGTTCAGACTCGAATTGTCATATCTAATTGTGAAAAGGGCATCTCCATATCAATTATTACACTCCTCCATTATTTGAAGCAAACAAGAGACCTATGGGTCATCCCTCTCTTCTTCAACACTAAATGCTATTCTTAAATGAGGTATTGTGCATGCCTTAGACCGTCGGATGCATAGTCTTTGAGTGAAAAGTATCATATTAGACCTCTTATTTATGTTCATAAATAGGGATGATAGATAGAGATGTCAAAAATACATAGATTTTTTCGAGCTAGTTTTACCTTTTTTTTGTAATTTGCATCATTCGTCTATTGTCTCATTTGCATGTGGATCCACTGGAAATAGCCTCTCTACTATGTAGGGGTAAGGTTGCGTACTATCAAACTTCTCTAGACCTTGCTTCATTGCGGGATTTCAGACTGGGTGATGATGATGATGATGAGATAGAGATGTCAAAAATAACCTGGCTCAATTTTAGCCCGAGTTGACTAGATCACAAGTGAGCTATGAGCCAACTAGGGTCGGCCCAACTGAGACGTCGTTTTTAATGTTTTTCTTAAAAAATAGTGAGTTGGGTTATTTTTTAAGTTTTAAAAATTAATTAAAATGTCATTATTTTAAGCAATTTAGTAGATAAGTCTCGTCAAATTTCAAGCAAGGTGTACCTTTAAAAGATTGGGTTGGACTAGGCAAAGGACAAATAATACCTACTACCATGTATACTCAAAAGTAGACCTTTACAAATTTATCTATTACACCTTACTTAAGTCCAAAAGATTATAAAGTTTTAAGTTTTAATAATTAAATTTAAACTAAAAATTAGAGCAACTCTTGATAAAGCTATCTATATTATGAAATTATACTTATGAAAGTTAATTATCCTACAAATTAACTTTGCTTGGATCGGTCATTATGGATGGTAATGGATCAACCCACTTATAACTCGAGGCTAACATAATTTTTTGAGACTTCAGTATGATCAGACTAGCCAATTTGGTCAGAGTTAAATCAATGTTATTTTAGTTTGTCTATTAATTAAAATGATATTATTTTAGTAAGTATAATTAAAATGATGTTATTTTGTTTGAATTGTTCCAGCCTTTTAGGTTCATGACTAACTTGAAATCTGATCCATTCAGACTTGATTTGTTAACTATGAGTTTGATGAACCTAATTTTATCATTCCCTCTAGTTAAGGATGTCGTTTGTATCGTAATTCAATCTAGCCAAATCCGACGTTAATGAATTTGACTAGAATTAACCGAACCTTTGACTGAGTTAAAACTTTTTTTTAAAGTTTTTAAGTTTTGGGTTGAGTTAAGGCTTTACAACTTATTCTTACCCAATTAACCCAAATGTGTCAAGTAGACTTGTTAAAAAAACAATGTATCATTTTCAAAATGACATTAAATTAAATTTTAAAAATAAAATAATTGAGTTTGGTCCAAATTTAATTGGGTTTTGGATCATCCAATGATTCAAGACCCAAACCCAACCCGACTTAATGCCATCCATACTACTAATGCATCCAAAGAAATGGCCAATCACCTCCATTCCAAAACCTAAATCAAGAGATTCACCTTGTTAAACTCTATGTCTTCCAAGAAAAGAGGAACCATCTATCTCTTCCAAGAAAAGAGGAACCATAAAAGATTTAAGGTGACAAGATGCCTAGATTGCTCAATATTGAGAGAGATTTCAATTAAGTTAATATCCAATTTAAGATTTAATTGAAATGATATCAATTTGATATAATTAATTAAAGTAATTAATCTAAAAGTATATCGTTTTAGTCGAACTAATTCATGTTAATTCAATTTATTCAAAAAAAATTTCAAAGTTGATATAAATTTTGTTGAAATTCAGATCCAATCGAATCGAACCAACTCTAAACTTAAACCGACCAATTTTGATTCATCTTATTGAGCTCAAACTAAGACTGATTTTACCAATAAAAATAAGACCTGTAAAGCCATGGAGGTTGTGTCGTGTTAGAAATGAAAAAATTAATCTACTAACTACTATAATTATGCGGGTTCCAAATCAATACATTTCATTCATTATTTAAGGAGATAACCTGGTTCTTAGGGATGACAATACATCAAGCGGACCTGTCCAGGCTCCTATCTGTCAGTATTTGCCTATGTTTGAACTAGTTGAGTTCGAGCTCAAATTCGACTCGATCTAATCCAATCTAATTTTTTTACTTTTTAAAAATAAAAAATGCAGAATGACATTGATTTTTGCATAACGTCGTTTTTTTTCATAATTGTTACGCTTCGAGTTAGGCCAAGCCTGATTAGAGCCCCAATTTTAAAAAAATTAAGCTTGAGGCTCAATTAACCGAACCTAACTCGTTAACCTCAGGCTTGACCAATCGAGCCTGACCAGAGCCCCGATTTTAAAAAAAATTAGGCCTGAGGCTCAATTAACCCAAACCTAACTCATTAACCTCGAGCCTAGCTGGTCGAGTCTGATAGCATATGCTTGGAAAATTACGTTGTTTTTCTTATAATTATCATGTTTCAAGCCAAACAAATTAAGAAACGAGAGAGATTAAAGATTACAATTAAGTTAATATAATATGAGTTCTTAAGAGGCAATTCTCACATATAAAGAAGCCAATTAACTAGCAAATGAAGTAAAAAACTCCATATTATGTCTTCACAAACCATTTCTAGCCAAATCTTCCCTTTTGCTTTCTCTTCACCACTTGATCTACTTCCATTCATGTCTCCTTTCAAGCAAACAACCCTCCAAGATGTCAGGAAAACAATAGTAACAGTATCGAAGAAGAAGAAGAAGAAGAAGAAGAAGAAGAAGAAGAACACCCCTTTAGTGTTACTCCACTCTAAATACAATATAACACAATCGGATCTCGAATGACATAACTTATAATTATTCATATACTCGACTTGATTCTATCCCAGACATCAAAAATCTTGTTAAGAGGTAGTCGTACCTGTGGGGTTAGTAGCCGCTTGAGTCATGTTTGCCAATACTTCAAACACCTTTGCTTCTGCAGAACTTGGAGACAGGTGCAGAATATCTGCAAAACCAGATAGAATTTAGCCAACCAAACAGCTCATTCCAAAACAGAAAAAGGGTTCTCAAATTGATACACAAAAGACCTGGAAACTGGTTCCGATTCAAACTTACCAATACACTTGGTGGCATTAGCTGAGGCATGACAGATACTTGGGAGAGTGGTTGCTAGGGTTCCATTGATCTTCAGACCAAGAGAAGGATCATCGCGATCTCTGATTAAGATGCAGAAGCACTTCTTGCTCTTGTCAAGAACTTGTTTAAGTGCATTACAACAGTCCATGGTTGGAGCTTTAGCTTGACCACTAACATAAGTAATACATGTGGCGAGGCTAACCAGTTTGTCTTCACATTCTGCTCTATCCTCTTTCAAATCTGAACTTGCCATACCAATTAGCATCATCAACACAAAGATGCTTGGAATTGCTAGATTCAGAGTCTGTGAGAGCATTTCTCAGTTGGGTCAGAGAAAAAGAAGAAGACAGGGTCTATGCATCTTCTTGTGACTTCTTATTAAGTTAAACAGAAAGAAAGATGAGAAAAAGACAGTCAATGACAATTTCTTTTCTTACTTTTTTGTAAGGGTAAAAGACATGTCAATTCCTTTTAATTTAACTAATTAACATTTAAAAAAATTGTTATTATTTTTAATTTTTTGCAAAAACTTTTTCTTTTAAAATTTTAAAAAAATAACGACAAAATATTTATGATATAAACAACGCACATAAAACAATTAAATATTGACCTGACAATTTAATGTGGCCCATAAGAATTAAAATTTTAAGATAACTATAATTAATTATTTGTACGAGTCAAGTTTGATTAATTTAGATTAGATTTAAGAACTGAGTTGAATTTATTTGTCAGTATAATTTAATTGGCCTTCTTGTATTGTTCATATTATAATTATTTTTTTAGAAATATAAGAGAATTTTAAAAAAATAACACTAAAAACAATTTTTTGATAATTTTAAAGATTAATTTTTTAAAAATTAATCAAATCACAAAGAATGTTCATCTTTTTATCAAAATTTTAACAATAAAATAATATCTAAAATGATTTAATTGCACTTCAGTGCCTACTTTTAATGTTTAAAATTAAATTAGTCAGACAAAAATATAAACGAACCCAAAAGTATCGATAAGAATGCATCAAATCTTCTTAAGAGTGTTACTCTATTAGAATCCTGTTTCATTAAATTTCATCTATATATTTATGTGGCATTTATGTAAATGTGTAGATGAGATTTAATAGAACATGATAGGAATATCATAACTGGAATAGGAGATTTGATCTTGAAACAACGCATCAAATCTTCTGTTCCAGTTATTCTATTCTAATCCTGTTTCATTAAATCTCATCCATAAATTTATATGGATCTGCGTAAATGTGTGGATAAGATTTAATAAAATATGATACGAACACCGTAACAGGAACAAGAGATCTTATGTCGTTAGAAACAATAGTGCATTTAAGCATTCACATGCCAAGGACTTGATTTGTGTTTTACAAAATCACAAATATAGTACCTGAGACAGTACTACATTTTACTTTTCAACTACTTCTTCTGTTCCACTAGGCTTCATTTGTTGCCCCATCACTTTTGATATGTCCCAAGGCATTAAGGTACAGTTGGGAGGTTAAAATTAAATTGGTTGTGAGGACCACATGAACCTAACTCCCTTGGTATTTGTAAGATTGAGGGTACATGAGTTGGTTTGGATTACACTTATACATAAATAATTTATAAAAAAAGATTAATTATTTTAAATATCTAATTATTTAATAATTTATCAAATATATCTTTATTTGCCTTTTATAATACACAATATCACGAACTATATAAAAGTATTACTAATGACAAAATTTGACAATCTAACGAAACGAACTTTATTATCATATTTAGAACCTGATCAAATTAAACCGAATCTATTCACCTCTAACTGAGTTTAGACCTAAATTGTTGTGCCTAATTGTTAATAAGCACTTCGGAATAGGTTTAGACTCGAATTGTCATATCTAATTGTGAATAAGGCATCTCCATGTCAAATATTGAACTCCTCCATTGTTTGAAGCAAACAAGAGGCCTATGGGTCATCCCTCTATTCTTCAACACTAAATGCTATTCTTAAATGAGTTATTGTGCATGCTTTAGACCATGCCAAGAAGTGCTTGGTGCTATAATCATTGAAGGAACAATCTCTAACCCTAAGGATGCTCCAAAATCTTTTCAATTCTCATTCGAGAACTACGATCTTTGGTTTTGGAACTGAACCATTTACTTGTATCTGAGAAGAACTTCGAAATTAATTGGAAGGAAGCTTAATTGGAATGAATTAGAATTTTTCTTCTATGATGATCGGTATAAATATCAATAACTCTGAATTGGCTCAATTTCATCTCAACAAATAAGTGATTGGGCCAAGAAAATCCTACCTAATGGAGAGATCTTTGAGTGGAATGTATCATATTAGGCCTCTTATTTATGTTAACAAGTAGGAATGACAGATAGAATTGTCAAAAAAGTCTCGACCCGATTTTAGCCCTGATTGATCGAGCCACAGGTAGTCTATGGGCTGATCATGATCAGGCCAGTTAGGATTGTCCCGTGACTCAATTGTTGCTTTTAAAATGACATCGTTAAACGTTAACAATGTCATTTTGAAAGTAACAATCGAGTTACGAGCAAAAACGATATCATTTTGAAAGTTTTTTCTTAAAAAAATAATAAGTCAGGTTATTTTTTAAGTTTTAAAAATTAATTAAAATGACATTATTTTAAGCAATTTAATAGATAAGTCTTATCAAATTTCAAGTAAGGTCCAAATTGTACCTTTAAACTCGACTAGTCAAATGACAAATATTGCCTGCTACCATGCATACTCAAAAGTAGACCTTTACAAATTTATCTATTACACCTTATTTAAGTCCAAAAAATTATAAAGTTTAAGTTTTAATAATTAAATTTAAACTAAAAAATTAGAGCAACTCTTGATAAAACTATCTATATTATGAAAGTTAATTATCCTATGTATTAACTTTGCTTGGATCGGTCGTTATGGATGGTAATAGATCAACCCACTTATAACTCGAGACCAACATAATTTTTTGAGACTTTAGTATGATCGGACTAGCCAATTTGGCCAGAGTTAGATCAATGTTATTTTAGTTTGTCTATTAATTAAAATGATATTATTTTAGTATGTATAATTAAAATGATGTTATCTTGTTTGAATTGATCTAATCTTTTAGGCTTGTGACTAACTTGAAATATGATCCATTCAAACTTGATTCGTTAACCTTGAGTTTGATAAACCTAAGTTTATCATTCCCTTTAGTTAGGGATGTCGTTTAATCCGGCATTAATGAATTTGACCATAATTAACCGAACTTTTGACTGGGTTAAATTTTTTTTAGTTTGGGTTGAGCTAAAACTTTACAACTTATTCTAACCCAAAGCCCAAATGTGTCAAGTAGACTTGTTAAAATGATAATGGTTTTCTTAACAAAACGACATCGTTTCCAAAATGACATTAAATAAAATTGTAAAAATAAAATTGTTGAGTTTGGTCTAAATTTAACTGGGTTTTGGATCATCCAATGATTCAAGACCCATCCACACAACTAATTCATCCAAAGACATGGCCAATCACCTCTGTTCCAAAACCTAAATCAATAAACTCTCTTTTTGAATGAAAGAACTCATAGTCACTATTCTTTAGATATGTACCGGATAAATTTTCGAATTGATGCAATAGTTTGTAAATCACCTCAATCGGGTACTTCGTACTAGGCAAACCTTGTACAACAAGCTCGATCAAGAGAGTGTAAGTAGGAGATTCGAACACAGGACCTTTTGGCCCCATGGCTCCCACTCTACCAACTCGAAGACCCCTAAGGGACTAAATTAAGAGATGCACCTTGTTAAACTATATGTCTTCTAAGAAAAGAGGAACCAGAAAAGATTTAAGGTGACATGATTCCTAGACTGCTCAATAAAGCAAGGGCAGCACAATTTGATCTGAAATTTAATTGAGACAGGCTTCAATTAAGTTAATTTACAATTTAGGATTTAATTGAAATGATATCATTTTAATATAATTAATTAAAATAGTTAATCTAAAAATATATCGTTTGCAGTTGAACTAATTTATGTTAATTCAAATTATTCAAAAAAGATTTTCAAAGTTGATATAAAATTTGATGAAACTTAGATCGGATTGAACCAACTCTCAACCTCAACTCACGAGTTTAGATCCATCTTATTGAGCTCGAACTAAGACTGACTTTACCAATAAAAATAAGACAATAAGTTAAACCGGTAAGAGTGAGATTTAAGATTTATAAAGTTTAAATGGTATTAGATAGTTATACTAAAATCGATTAAGATTAAATAAAATTTAAAAATTTTAAAAATAATATAAGAAAACTATCTTTATTTATCAACAAATTTAAAATTTTATTAAAAAAGAGATTATTAAATAAAAATTAATTAAATTTACTATGATTCATAAAAACTTATTAATGTAAAAAATTTACCAATTGAATTTACCATATTTTTTAGGGAGTGATCAAATTGGTAAAGTGGAAGATATAAGACTTAAAGATCATGTGTTCAAATTTCTCTACTTATATTATATCAATCGAGCGTATTATACAGGATTTATCTAATACAAAATACCCGATTAATCTAATTTACTATTTATTACATCAATTCAAATATTTACTCATACGTATTCGAAAGATAGCAATTGTCTTTTTCCCTTAAAAAAACAAAAGAATTTACCTTCTCTGGTTAACACGGTACATGCTTCTTCCAGTTGGAGGCATTTGGGGGCAATTCTCAGTGCTACTACGCTCACTCAAACTGATCCAAGATGCGACCTTTCACTAAACCCATGTCAAATCATCAAGCCCTAGTCCTCAAATCAGCAATATTCTCCAGATTCCTGTTGCTTTC
>JAOSBN010000177.1:396521-407774 GCA_027563595.1 Erythroxylum suave
AACATATGCTATGACGTCAGGACTAGGACGAGGATTCAGAGCACCTCACACACTGGAACATATGCCATGACGTCAGGACTAGAACGAGGATTCATAGTATTTGGAAGGTCAGACCAAAATTCTCAGCCGCCAACACCAGCTCTTAATTCTTTATTTCATTGAATTTTATATTTATGACGTCATTTAATTATGGCGAAAAAGTCTCGTCTTCTAGAAAAAAAAAAAAAAGGAATTTGCAAAAGCTTAAGCTTTGTGTGGTATCATGTGAACATGGAACCTTCTATGTTCGGTCTTCTACCTTGCGTTGAAAAATAGCTCAATTAGGCGCATTAATTGTCCTATTAATTTGGACACATCTCTCTTTTCTTTTTTTTAATTAATGCCTAAAATCGTTTAAATATTAAATAAAATTAAAAAATAATTAAAAAAGATTGTAATTACTTTACTTAAAAAATAGATTATTAAATACAAATTAATTTATTTATTTTGATTTATAAATTTTTTTAAGCTACAAGTAAACTGATTAATTAATTAATTAATCGATTTTTAACAACAAGAATTATTTAAATAAATTAAACCGAACTCAAAAGTTCAGTTTTTTAACCATTGAAATTTTAAAAAAATAATTAAACTTATCCCATTGAAATTTAAAAAAAATAATTAAACTTATCCCTTCTTATTAATGTTTGATTTGGGGTGAAAATTCAGTCCAACTAGGCATCTTCAATTGTCCAATTAATTTGTAGCTTTCTCCTTTTTTTTGGAATGAAGTAATCCGTAGTTGCTATCTTTTGCATGCATACTAGGACTTTCAGATTGAAGATAGAAATTGGGTATTCCGAATTAAGCAAGCTTCGATTGAGAGAGTGTAAGTAGAAAGATTCAAGCATAAGACATTTTAGCCTTGTACCTCTTACTCTACCAACTCGACCACCCCTTAAGAGGCCTTTCTCCATTTTCACGTAAGCCCTTAACATCAATGATCTCATTTCTTATATTTTATATCGTTTTGATTCAAAATTAAAAAATTAAAATTTTTATACCGTTACTTGAAATTATTTATTCGTACATGTTTAAGTTGAAAAAATTCAAATTCATTCGGCAAATAAAATTAAAATTTCAAACTTATACAAATTTAGAAAAAATCAAACCCTATCCCTTCCAATTAATGCTTGGTTTGTTCTCAAATTAATTGAGTTGAGTTAGATATCATTGATTTTCGTATTAATTTGTGGCTTTCTCTTCGTTACTTAAGCCTTTCATCATTAATTAAAAACGTGGTAGTTGCTAAGTGAAGTTTGTTTCCAATAAGTAACCTACAAAAAAAAAAAATATATATATATATATATATATAATTATAATGTTTTAAAAATAAGTTTTAAAAAGTTATTAGATAGTTATAAAATTGACTAAAGATTGAATAAAATTACAGAATTTAAAATATGATTAAAAGAGACTGTCCTTATTATTAAAAAATTAAAATTTAATTAAAAATTAGTAAATGAAAACTATTTAATTTATTTTAGTTTATAGTAATTAATTAATTGATAAACTGATCCGTTTTTAATAATAAGAATTATTAAAATAAATTAAATAAAAAATTTAAAAACCAACTAAAAATTTAAACAATTGAAATTTTTATTATTAAACTTGTCAAATCAATTAAGATATCTGACAACCAGAGGCTTAATTTATTGCGTATGGGTTTAATATTAATTTTCTTTGTGATTAAACAATCATTAGCTCCAAGGCCTGTGGGCTTGACTGTTGGATTGATACGAGCCGCCATGTACCAAACTCCTAATCCAATGATTAAAGTAGTAAACAACAAATAGTTAGCTCCTTAATGAGCGGTCACACCCAATGAGTCCCCAATCCGAGACTCCATTCTTAAAGTCTCCATTCAACTATCTGAGGTTTTGACAATGGGTTAATTTCTTTCGAGGTAGGCAGGCAGCTTGAACCAACTCGAACTTGCTAGATGAGCAAAAAAAGAATGTAATTTATAATTCGACTTTTCAAAATAAGCACAAAGAAATGTCAAATTCAATCAAAAAATCTAGAAGAAGCGTACGAACGTTTTCATTAATTTGGTATTAATCTTCAATTGACGTACGACATACACTCGATCCTTCTTTTCTGTTCATCATTTTTTCTGCTAAATCCTGTGGTCCTCAAACTAAAACTAATGGCAGATGACTAAAGCAACAAGTGAAAGGTAAAATTTTACTTTAATCTGTAATAGATCTTTGGGTTAAAGTCTCAGCATTCTTATCTTCAACTTCGGTTAAAAATTCTAACTATAATTTTAGTTTTTATAGCACTCGAAAAAAAAGAATAGCTCCTCGTAGAGTAATATGTTGAAATAAAAAAATAAACAAGAGATCATGAGATAGAAATAATAAATCGTGCTATATGATGCAATTTAGATTTGTAACGAAAGTTGACGATAGAGATATATGTGTTGTAAAACTAGAACTACAAAAAGATTATTTTTTTGGAATTTATAAAACGTTTTAAATATATTAATAATATGTCAAATTACGGGGTTTAAAAAACTTTATCATAAGCTTTTTAAATTTAGAGCTTTTGTTTTTTTAATTAAATATATATAGGTCAAATTACATAAATTTGTATATCAACTTTTACCCGTTTGATCAGAGACACTTGAAAAGCTATTTATGAAGAAGAATATGTCAAGGCTGCAATTCTTAGAAAATGAATTTGTAATGACAATATAGGGAGGTATGTCAACTAGTGAATATTTTTTACGAATTAAAAGTATTTATGCTGAGATTTCAAAGTTAGCTGTTGATGAGAAGGTCAGTGAAGCACGACTAAGGCGATTTCTGATTCGTGGTCTGAAGAAGGAATATACACCTTTCATTACCTCTATTCAGGGGTGGGCAGTTCAACCATCAATAGAGGAGTTGGAAAATTTGCTTTCTAATTAGGAAGCCTTGGTGAGACAAATGGCCAAAAATCATAACTCTGAATCAGATGTTGTTTTTTTTTCTCTAAAGGAAAGTCTGGTCTGGTGAAAAGAAGACAACTAGAAATAAAAGTATAGATGGAAGTGCAAAGAAAAGTGCTGGTAACACCTCATAAAAGAATAATTCTATCAAGTGTTATAAATGTGGAAAGCTGGGTCATATTCAGAAGAATTGTCATGTTAAACTCTCCAAAACCAATGCGACTTGTGAAGATGATCAACTTAAACGGGAGCAATGTTTCACCATTGAAGCAGTTGAAGGCTCCAAATTCACACCAAATCAACCTCTTGTCAACTATATAAACTATAATGAGGAGTGGATCATTGATTCTGGTTACTCTCATCATGTGACTGGAAATGATTCATTGCTTTCAGAGTTTTGATGACACAGTGATGATCGAGTTATTGTTATAACTGATAATTCAACTCATCCAGTAATGAATAAAGTTATCGTGAAGATTGATATTGAGAAGCAAAAACTAGAGTTGTCAAATTAAATTATGTTTATCACGTACCAGGATTGAAGAAAAATTTAGTTTCTTTCTCTTACAGATTCTGGGAAGTATGTTTTGTTTGGCCCAAATAATATGTAGATTTTTGTTTGGCCCAAATAATGTGTAGGTTCTAGATAATATGATAAATTTATCTACTGATGCTGCTTGTGATGGTCAAAAGCAAGGTTCTATGTTTGTTATGTCAGCAAAAGAGCCCCATGTAAAAAGGACTCATCAATCTAACAATGCGACACTATGGCATGCTCATCTTGGCCATATAGGCTATCAATTACTGGAGAAAATTCAAAGAAGCTGTTAGATGGCATTCCAACTCTAAGCAACATTCAAGAAACAATAATCTGTTACAGGTTTAAGAGCTCAACAAATCGAAGATCAACTGTGTTGGAGTTGATGCATACAGATTTGATGGGATCAACAAAAACTCTAAGTTATAGTAACTATCGATATGTCATTGTGTTTTTTTTTGGAATTTTAAGAATTATATTAACAAAAGAAAACAAAAGCTACAATGTACAAACCCACATCAGGTAAACAAAATTACATCCACCAACATATCAGTTGGCAATCTCACATAATTGTGTTTGTTGGTAACTATTTGAGGTACACATGGGTTTATTTTTTAAAGAAAAGAACGCAGCTTTCTCCAAGTTTGTTGAGTTCAAAGGTGCTATAGAGAAGGAATTTGAGTTGAAGTTGAAAGTCCTCTGAATTTTTTATGTTTTGCGATAAAATGACATCCAAAGGCAGATAACACGTCCTAATACCCCTCAACAAAATGGGGTTACTGAAAGGAAAATAACGCATCTAAGTACAATTAGTCTCTCATGGTTGCACAATAAAGAACTTCTCCGAGAGTTTTAGGCAGAAGCTATTCGGTGTGCTTGTCATGTGATCAATCGTTTACCTCTTTGTCCACGTAAACAAAAATCCCCATTTGAGGTTCTGTATAAAGCAAAGCCAAATGTGAATTATTTTTGAGTATTTGGTTCTATCTATTATGTTCACATCTCTAAAACAATTGGACTAAGCTTGACACGAAGGCAAATAAGTGTATCTTTGTTGGATATGATTTGTACGGTTTAGAGGTGTATGGATCCAGAGGCAAGGAAGTTTGTTACTTTAAGAGATGTGGAGTTTGATGAAGTCTCATCTATATACTTTATCAAGAACTTCAAACTTGTTGATGATCAAGATAACCAGAATTTAATTCCACTAACTGATATGAATCTGTTCAGTGATGATGATGCTAAACATGGAGAGGAAAGTGAGTCTTTGACTCTTGAGTTAGATAATGCAAATGCAAAAGTTGATAATCAGGTTACAAGAAGATCAACAAGGGAGAAAAAGCAACCTGATTATCTTAAAAACTTGGAAGTGCAAACAAATCAATGTTTAGTTACCTTATGCTTTCTCGGACCAATAGTTGGAGAAGAATCTGAGTGTTGTGAAGAAGCCAAAGGCTGTCCAAATTGGGAAGTGGCCATATAAGAAGAAATTAAAACCTTGAGCAAAACTGAGACATGGGAGCTTGTGCTGAAACTAGAAAATTGTAAGCCAGTCACTTGTTGTGCATATTTGTTTTCTCCTATCTTTTATTTGTTTTATGGTATCATAGCCTTGTTGAGATCTCTTTCCTAATTTTCTCTTCTTGTTTATCAAGTTTGTCTTGTTGGAGAAAGTTGAAAGTTTGAAGTTTCCATTATGAAATAATGGAATCGGTGAATGGAGGAAGCAATTCTAGTATGCAATATGTCGTTGAGAAACTTGTGGGTATAAACTAAAAGTATTGGAGAATGCGTATGGAAGCTTTTCTTCAAGGTCAAGACTTGTGGGAAAGGTTTCCTGATGATGATTTAGAGATTCCAGCTGACATTTCTGAGAATACCGAGTTACGACAAAAGTGGAAGATCAAGTGTGGTAAAGCTCTTTTTGCATTGAGGACTTCAATTAGCAAGGGGTTCATTGATCATGTTCGTGATGTTACCTCTCTGAAACAAGTCTGGGAGGCACTTGAAAAGCTATTTATGAAGAAGAATACGTCGAGCCTGCAATTATTAGAAAATGAATTTGTAATGACAGCATAGGGAGGTATGTCAATTAGTGAATATTTTTTTGAATTAAAAGTATTTGTGTTGAGATTTCAAAGTTAGATGTTGATGAGAAGGTCAGTGAAGCACGACTAAGGCGATTTCTGATTCGTGGTCTGAAGAAGGAATATACACCTTTCATTACTTCTATTTAGGGGTGGGCAGTTCAATCATCAATAGAGGAGTTGGAAAATTTGCTTTCTAATTAGGAAGCCTTGGCAAGACAAATGGCCAGAAATCATAACTCCGAATCTGATGTTGTTTTTTTCTCTAAAGGAAAGTCCATGAAAAGAAGACAACTAGAAATAAAAGTATAGATGGAAGTGCAAAGAAAAGTGCTAGCAACACCTCATAAAAGAATAATTCTATCAAGTCCTATAGATGTGGAAAGATGGGTCATATTTAGAAGAACTGTCGTGTTAAACTCTCCAAAGACAATGCGGCTTGTGAAGATGTAAAAGATGATCAACTCAAATGGGAGCAATGTTTCATCATTGAAGCAGTCGAAGGCTCCAAATTCACACCAAATCAACCTCTTGTCAACTATATAAACTATAATGAGGAGTGGATCATTGATTCTGGTTGCTCTCATCATGTGACTGGAAATGATTCATTGCTTTCAGAGTTTTGACGAAACATTGATGATTGAGTTATTGTTATAGTCGATAATTCAACTCATCCAATAATGAATACAGTTATCGTAAAGATTGATGTTGAGGATGCAAAAACTAGAGTTGTCAAATTAAATTATGTTTATCACGTACCAGGTTTGAAGAAAAATTTAATTTCTTTCTCTCAAATTACAGATTCTGGGAAGTATGTTTTGTTTGGCTCAAATAATGTGTAGGTTGTAGATAATATGAGAAATTTATCTACTGATGCTATTTGTGTTGGTCAAAAGAAAGGTTCTATGTTTGTTACGTCAGCAAAAGAGACATATGTAAAAAGGACTAGTCAATCTGACAATACAGCAATATGGCATGCTCGTCTTAGCCATGTAGGCTATCAATTACTGGAAAAAATTCAGAGAAGCTGTTATATGGCATTCCGACTCTAAGCAACGTTCAAGAAACAATAATCTATTAAGGGTGGTAGTTTGGCAAATCACATCGTTTTCCTTTCAAGAGCTCAACAAATCGAATATCAATTATGTTGGAGTTGGTGCATACAGATTTAATGGGACGAACAAAAACTCTAAGTTATAGTGACTATCAATATGTCATTGTGTTTGTTGATAACTATTCCAGGTACACATGGGTCTATTTTTTAAAAGAAAAGAATGAAACTTTCTCCAAGTTTGTTGAGTTCAAAGATGCTATAGAGAAGGAATTTAAGTTGAATTTGAAGCGCTTAGGGAGTGACAATGGTGGTGAATTTATGTCCTCTGAATTTTTTATGTTTTGTGATAAAAATGGCATCCAAAGGCAGATAACATGTCCTAATACCCCTCAACAAAATGGGTTGCTGAAAGGAAAATAGCGCATCTTAGTACAATTAGTCTGTCATGGCTGCACAATAAACAACTTCTTCGAGAGCTTTGGGCAGAAGCTATTCGGTGTGCTTGTCATGTGATCCATCATTTACCTCGTTGGCCACATAAACAAAAATCCCCGTTTGAGGTTCTATATAAAGAAAAGCCAGATGTGAATTATTTTCGGGTATTTGGTTCTATTTGGTATGTTCACATCTCTAAAACAATCAAACTAAGCTTAACACGAAAGCAAATAAGTGTATCTTTGTTGGATTTGATTTGTACAGTTTGGAGGCGCATGGATCCTGAGACAAGGAAGCTTGTTACTTCAAGAGATGTTGAGTTTGATGAAGTCTCATCGATGTACTCTATCAAGAACTTCAAACTTGTTGATGATCAAGATAACTAGAATTTGATTCCACAAACTAATATGCATCTGGTCAGTGATGATGATGCTGAACATGGAGAGGAAAGTGAGTCTTTGACTCCTGAGTTAGATAATGCAGATGCAAAAGTTGATAATCAGGTTACAGGAAGATCAACGAGGGAGAAAAAGCAGCCTGATTATTTGAAAAACTAGGAAGTGCAAACAAATCAATGTTCAGTTACCTTGTGCTTTCTCAGACGAATAGTTGGAGGAGAACCTGAGTGTTATGAAGAAGCCAAAGGATGTCCAAATTGGGAAGTGGCCATGCAAGAAGAAATTAAAACCTTGAGCAAAAATGAGACATGGGAGCTTGTGCCGAAACTAGAAAATTGTAAGTCAGTCACTTATAAATGAGTTTATCGGTTAAAGAAAAAGACAGATGGTTTAGTTGATCGACACAAAGCTTGCCTAATTGCTCATGGTTTTTCTCAAAGCTATGGGTTAGATTATGAAGAAACTTTTAGTCCAGTAGCAAAAATGGTTACGGTGAGATCAATTTTTTCACTTGTAGCATGTAGGGGTTGGAAATTATGGCATCTTGATGTGAAGAATGAATTTCTTTATGGGGAATTAGATCATGAACTGTTTATGGAGCAACCTGAAGGCTTTATCTCCAAGCAATTTCCTAACCATGTTTGTCGATTGAAGAAGGCGTTGTATGGCTTAAAACAAGCGCCATGTGCTTGGTATGGTAAAGTTTCTCAATATCTCACCTTTTGTGGATTTAAAGTTCCAAATTCAGATTCCCCTCTATTTGTAAAGTCAAATTAAAAAATGCACTTGTTGGTTCTTTTGTATGTCGATGATATGATAGTTACAGGGGATAATGATGCTGAAATTTCTCTGCTAACAAATAACTTGACTGTTAGATTTGAAATGAAGAATCTATGTTAAGGTGGATGTTTTCTTGGCTTGGAAGTTGATAAAACATATCAGAGATATTTTGTGTCACAAAGGGGATATGCTAAATCCTTATTAAAGCATTTTGGAATGGAAGATTCAAAAGCAATGGCTACTCCTATGAAACCTCATTTAAAGTTGAAGAAAGATAAAGGGAAGCTGTTAAATGATGCCACGAGGTTTTGACAATTTGTTGGTAGTTTAATTTATTTAAATATAACAAGGCCAAAGATCACATTGTATGTTGGTGTTGTTTCGTAATTTATGCAGAATCCAAGAGTTCCTCATTTAGATGCTGCTAAACGGATTCTACATTGCATTAAGGGTTCTATAGATTGTGGTCTTATGTATAAAAAAGGTGATCATTTCTTGTTAAGTGGACTTATAGATGCAGATTGGGCAGGAGATGCAAATGATCGTCATTCCACTTCATGTTACTGTTTTAACACCAGTTTAGCTGCAATTTCATGGTGCAGCAGGAAGCAATCTTCAGTTGCTTTGTCAAGTACTGAAGCAGAGTATGTGGCAGCACCTATGGCTGCGCAAGAGTGCATTTGGCTGAAGTGTTTGATGGAAGATATTTTTCACAAGGTTAATTATGCAATAACCATATTTTGTGACAATGAAAGTGCCGTTAAGCTTGCTACAAATCTAGTCTTTCATGAGCGAACAAAGCATATCGAAGCCTGTCATCACTTTATTCAGGAAAAAGTCTTGAATCAAGAGATAAAGCTGGACGGTGTTTCAACAAAGAATCAAGTAGCAGACATATTTACAAAGGCTTTGGGATAGCCTAGGTTTGAGAACTTAAAAAATGCTCTTGGAGTTGAATTTCGTAAGCATGCACTAAAGAGGAGTGTTAAAAATTAGTGCATCTTACTTATTTGTTGATGTCAATTTCAATTATTCTCTACTAGTTTGTAGTTGTTAGCTTTCTGTTCCTATTTTTCAAGGTTAGACTAAGTCATATAATTATCCTTTAAATCTTTGTGATTATCTATAGGTAGACTCTTTAGTGAGTAGTGGGAGTTTTTCAAGGATAGTTTGATATTTTGTTTTTCTATAAATCTTTTAGTACCTTGTAATTGTTAGTTGCACTTTAATAAAATATAGATAGCAACTCATTCTTTTTCTCTTTCTTCTTATACACTTTATGTTGAGCACTTGTTGTGCATATTTGTTTTCTCCTATATTTTATTTGTTTTACTCTCCTCCGACCCTTGTAAAGCGGAGAGCTTGCGCATTGGGTGTGTTGACTTTTAGATAATATTAATAGATTTTAGTAAAAATGGTGAGATTGGAAAGGGAGTGGTGTTCAATATAGCTTCAATAAAAAGCTTGGAAAAATCAAGGGCTTGTCATATCAGTCACATTTGATGAAGTTATATATAAGATAAATTATATTTAAAAATTTAAAAATTTACTTAATTTTATAATGTTGCTTAAAATTTATATTATATTTTAATATTTTATAAATTTAGTTGGTGAAAAGACTGCAATTTGAAAGAAATACGAATTATATTATGTTTGTGGTAAGATGTTATGGTCTCATCATGAAATGAAAAGCCCAATTATTAATGGAGACATAGCTTCTATTCAAGATCAATGGAGAGGATTATATGAATATTAAATGCCACATAGGATTATGATTTAATATGTTATTATTAAGGGAGACATAGCTTCTATTCAAGGTCAATGGAGAGGATAAATATGAATATTAAATGTCACACAGGATTATGATTTAATATGTTATTATAAATTTTAATAATAGTTAGGGATAAGGCTACATACACCAGACCTCTTCAGATCCTATATTTTACGGGATTTTTTACTAGGTTGTTGTTGTAGTAGTAAATTTTAAATTAAGAATTTGCATTTCTTTATAAAAATTTTCAAATCCCTAGTTAATGTTACATAACAAAATTATCATTCATTTCTACAACAGCCTTTTAGTAACCTCACAATTTTTTTTTCTATCGACATTTTATTTTAGTAGATTCTTATAGTTCTTTCATGTTCCTTAAAAGTATATTCTAATTTTCTTTTTTATAATATTTCATAATTTAACTAAAAATACAATTATAATTATTTATTTGTTTTATATACTTCGAACATATTATTCATTTTGAATCTAAACATTGAAAAGAAAAATCACAAAGGCAATACAGAAGTATAGAGAATGAAACTTCTTTGCCTGACTAGAGGACATTCACCAAATACAGAATACTATTATTTGGTGCGGAAATGCTCAAATCCTTTCACTGTATAAGTGATTTGCCTCTCTAGATCTGAATTAGATGGCTAATGTCAAAAGGGAAAGTGTCAAGAGGAGATTGGGATTTGTATGATCTTAAAGCAAACATTCTGTTAATAGATTCCGATGGATGAAGACCATCCCACCAAAAATGGCCATCCCTGTCAGGACATGGTTTAGTTAGAGGAACACAAGCTGCTGTACCTGTAATCACTTCACAGCATGAGGCATTTGTGACCTTGAATCCTGAAATGAGGAACTTATCTCTATTAAGAGCTAACAAAATCATCCATTTCTGCAACTGAAACTGAATAGAGCTCGTATGATTTAAGATTTTTGTTGTTTGTGTTACCAGTGAATAAGCTTGAATATATCTGAAAAGCATTGACATAGATGAATTTTGCATCAGGTAGATCTCTGTTGAGCTCATTTACTAGCTGAACAAGTTTGGTGTTAAAAATCTGAAGACCGTTGTTAACCATATCGGCACACGAAGCTCCGGTGGCTGCCACTATATCGACTACCACTGGAGCACAGCCTAGAGGGCCTATTCCGATCACTGATACCTTCCTTGCTCCAAGCTTGTACAGTGTCTGGTGCCAAAAGA
>JAOSBN010000177.1:453732-469957 GCA_027563595.1 Erythroxylum suave
GCACGGTGGAAGGCACCGGGCTCGGACCCCGGGATCGGAAAGCTAAAGGTGGTACCAGAGGAGAGCCAGTGCACTGCGATGACCAGAATCAATGGAGATATTACCAGCAGGCGTTGGAGTAGCTCTGATGCTGTGGACATTATTGCGTCGTAAACAATGTAACCTAATAATCCACAGATGAGAATGGTGGCAGCCATTAGCAGCCAGTGCTCTGACAGTGTGAAACTTGAAGAAGATCTTGGTCCGGTTGATGAAGAAGCCATGGGAAGTGAGAGTGTGTAGAGGGTCAGACTTGTGAAGACAGAAAAACAACTTAAAAGACTTGTTTTCCCAATGCTAATTAGAGGTGGATATGGATCGGGCTAGACATGGGTCTGACCCAAACTTTTATGGTCAGACCCGAGCTTAACTCAAAGCCTAATTAGGCATAAGCCTCAGCCTAAGCCCAAGCCTGATCCGACTTGAGCGGTTCAAAGTTTGATCGCGCTCAAATCAAACCCAATTAAATATGTTTTTTTTAATGTTTTAAAAATCAGACCAAATTTTAAAATGATAAAATAAAAAGTTTAAGATTTAATCAATTCAACCAGTTTTACGTCGTCATAAAATCGATTAAAGATTGAATAAAACTGAAGATTTTGAAATATGGTTAAAAATTCTCGTTATTTATTAAAGAATTTGAAATTTAATTAAAATAAAATTGTTAAATAAAAATTAATTAGTTTATTTTAGTTTATAAAAATTAATTATTTTACAAAAAATAACCGATTAATTAATAAATTGGTTAACTTTTAACAACAATGGTTATTAAAATAAATCAAATCAGAAAGTAAAAAATTAAATTAAAAAATTTACCAGTTCAAAGTTCTCACAATTAAATAAGTTAAATTAGGCCAAGTTGGCTCGACAAACCTTTTTTTGTTTTTATTTTCGAAACAAAGGAATCTACAACCACTATCTTTTGGATGCCCATTAAATAAATCTCTGAATTAATACAATAGCTTACAAATCATGTTAACCGAATATTTCATACTAAATAAACCCTATATAACAGGCTCAATCGAGATAATATAGATAAGAAGATTCGAACACATCTTATCCCACCAACTCGGCCAACCGAGGTGGCAACCCCACTAACCCTAATGTACCACCTCTTCAAAGGCGGGTCCCACCGCAACCCCATACTTCTGTTCTTTCATATTTCAAACATGTTTTGAATTAATTCTCAAAAAAAGAAAAGAAAAGGATGTTTTGAATTGGTCAATTGGGTAGAGAAGCAACACATAACAATACAAACAATAGTCTTCGCTTTTTCTTTCATATTTCCAAACCCTAACCCTAAATTCCTGATTGCCAGTCTCTCTTTGCCTTTGCAATCTATCGAGTCAAACTTAGAATTGGGCCACCAAACTTACGTCTCCCATTCTCAATTTCATTCTTCTTTTGAAATTTGATTCCTTGGAAGTAATGGATAGCTCAATTTCACTATAATGATAAGCGCCGCTTCGCTGTGGTTATTCTCGCTTTCAAGGGAGCAAGTGTGTTGGCTTGAGCGATGCCTGAGCTTCGCAGAGGCCGCTCGTCGAAGTTAGCGCCGGAGCCGGGGCATTACGTGACGACACGCGCTGCCGTAGCGAGGCAATCGTCGAAGAGGCCGAGGACGAGATTGGAAACCAGAACATTGAAAGAGAGAGAAGAGGTTGGTAATGATAAAAAAAACTGTTGATGGTGGTAAAGCATTTTGATTTCTGAGAGAAAAGAAGAAGAAGAGAGTAGTGGGCCTTTGGGCTTGGATGGTACAAAGGGAAAAAGGAAGAACTTTGATTCGCGTGTTGGTGGTGAAAAGGAGAAGGATAAGAAAGTTGTTGAAATGGGTGATAATAGCGGTGGTTTAAGTGCTAACAAAGCTGGCCAGGAAGAGGAGGGTAGTACTGCACCTTTCCCCGAGAAGGTATGTAATTGTGTTTTTGGGTTTATTCTTTTCTATGATTAATTCATTGTCTTCTATGAAATTTGTATTCATTTTATTGAATTCCCTTGTGTTTTGTGTTTAGTGATCCTTTTTATTTCGTTCATTTTTTGTGCAAATATGAGATTATATCAGCTTGGAATGAGTTTTAAGAGCAATGCCCGGCGATTATTTATTGATTTGTTGGAATATATGGATGTTCCGCTGCTTTTTGTCCTCATTTGTGTTGGATTGGAGTTGTTTGTATAGAGGTACCGTAATCTGTATGGGGGTTAGTTAGGTTCATAGATACGATCACCTTTTGGCTGCAAAGAGATCGCTCATTTTTTGGGAGTTGGGAGGAGCATGTATTTCAATCAGTATGTTTATGGAAGTTATTTTTGTGCAGAATCCTAATTACTATGTTAGAGTTTCACTTGTGTTACACTCGTGGAATTTTTATTTGCATGGAGCAGATCCACTGCATCAGTTAGGTAAGGACATGGGGCCTTATAGTTAGCTAAGTCATTTGAAACTTATTGGGAATCACTTACATTTAAGGGTGGTTCCATTTGTCCCTTTTAGGTGTTACTATAATTTCTGATTTATTTTGCTTATGAGGTGGGATGCAATGTCACTACCTTTTACCGCATCATTTACTAAAACAACAATCTCATTATTGCCTATTCTAGCTAAACTGTCGTTTAGAGCCATTATTAACCGTTGATCGAGCAGCATGTGGGGCTTTTCGAAATTATAATAACCTATTTTATTCAATTGTCAAACTTGAACCAATGATTTTGCGACTTTAGTTATGGTTAAGTTTCACTTTTATAATTTTGCTAGCTTTTTTTTCCTGGAGTGATCGATGTGGTTATGACATGAATGTGGGAAATATGTTGGTGATTGTTCAGAACACATACCAAAAGAGTCAAAAGATGTTTCTTTATTTTCCTGGGTATTTACATGGGTTGTTCTCGTCACTCGTATGTAAAAAATTATATAAGATGTTTAATTCATATAAAAGTTGGTTGTATTTAAATATGCATTTGTTCTAATATTGCTTATAAATTTTCTTAGTAATTGTGAAACTTTTTATTTTTTTTCCTTTTCCAAGGTTCAAGTGGGAGGATCGCCTACATATAAGATAGAAAGGAAGTTGGGCAAAGGTGGATTTGGTCAAGTCTTTGTTGGACGTCGTATTTCTGCTGGAAATGACAAGCCGATGGGTCCTGGAGCTTTAGAGGTAAAATTTGGTTAGAATGATAGAACTAGTTCCCTAGATGTTTAATCCTTGTCATGCAATATATTTATCACTTTTCCTCCTTGTGTTTCTTCAGGTAGCTCTGAAATTTGAGCACAGAAACAGTAAAGGCTGTAACTATGGCCCTCCCTATGAATGGCAGGTCTACAAGTAAGTGCTGTTGTTTTACCTTTTCTTCATTTTACTGTATAAATGATTCACCTGGGCATTTATTATTTTGGATTTGGGATCGTTAATCTATTTAATTCACCTTATAGTTTCATCTCTCAGTGCTCTTGGTGGTAGCCATGGGGTGCCTAGGGTACACTTTAAAGGAAAGCAGGGTGATTACTATGTTATGGTACATGTCACCAACTTGCTTCTCTTACATTTGTCTCAGAACTTGTTCACTTTCTTAATGTTTACACTTTTCAGGTCATGGACATGCTTGGACCAAGTCTCTGGGATGTATGGAATACTTCTGGCCAGGCGTGAGTTTATCTAAATTAACATCTGTATCCATTCGTGTACACCAATGAACAATGCTAAACTGATACATATGTTTCTGTTTTAATTTTGCTGGTCTCTTAGTTTGCTTGTCATGAAAATTGGATCAACTGTTATTTTTGAGGTTGTCTCGTTGTTCTGTATCCCTCCCTCTGTTTTTTCCTTTTTGTTGTTGGTAACTTCCTTTCTATTTTTTGACGTGATTTTTGATGTATCATGCATAATTATCCACTTTTCATGTACAGGATGTCTCAAGAAATGGTGGCTTGCATTGCAGTAGAGTCATTGTCAATCCTAGAGAAGATGCATGCAAGAGGGTATGTAATGAGAATGCTTTTGTCTATTCTATTTTAATTTTGGAAAGCTTGAGAAGTTGAAATTGTTTCTACTGATTCTAGCTTCATTGACTATTCAGTCCATTTAGCTGCTGATTATTCTCAATGTAACCTGTGAACTTAGATATGTGCATGGGGATGTTAAGCCAGAGAACTTTTTACTTGGCCAACCGGGTACACCACAGGAGAAGAAGTTATTTCTTGTTGATCTTGGTTTAGGTGACTACAATCTCATTAACGTGGTGTCTTTTCCATTCAATGATTTTGATATTTGTCTCATTGCTAATTAAAATTGCAGCAACAAAGTGGAAAGATGGTGGCAGTGGGCAGCATGTCGAATATGATCAACGTCCTGATATGTTTAGGTGAGAATGGAGTTGATACTGTGGCTAGTGTCCAGTGCAGGTCCTTGAACATTATATGTGATATTTCTCCTCCTTAATATCTGTAGGGGAACTGTTCGATATGCCAGTGTTCATGCCCATTTAGGAAGGACTGCTAGTAGGAGAGATGACCTTGAGTCTTTGGCTTATACACTTATCTTTTTGAATCGAGGCAGATTGCCATGGCAAGGCTATCAGGTGCCAGTTCATTTTGTTTGCATTTGAACATTTATGTAACATGTAGGCACATTATCAATGTCCTAAACAATCCTCATGCATTTCCTCTTTGGTTTTTGTCTCTTTCCTTTCTCTTTCTAACCATCTTAGGGAGATAACAAGTCCTTCCTAGTTTGCAAAAAGAAGATGGCAACGTCTCCAGAAATGTTATGCTGCTTTTGTCCACCGCCTCTCAAACTGTTTCTTGAGGTTGTGGTGAATATGAAGTTTGATGAAGAGCCAAACTATTCCAAGCTAATTTCTTTATTTGAAGGCTTAATAGAAGCAAATCCGGCTATAAGACCAATAAACACTGAGGGTGCTCAGAAGGTAATATCTTCAGTAATATATGCAATTTTTCTGTACTGTTTCATTGGAGTCTTACAAGTATTTATTCAACTGGCAGATTATTTGTCAAGTTGGTCAAAAACGTGGTAGGTTGAATGTTGAAGAAGATGATGATGGACAACCTAAGAAGAAGGTTCGTCTTGGAGTTCCAGCTACGCAATGGATTTCTGTTTACAATGCTAGGCTGCCTATGAAACAGAGGTATATTCATGTTTTGATGCATAATCTGACTCATGTCCCTGAAAGGAATTGGTAGATATTTAATTCATAATAACCACTGCATTTAAGAAGATGAGTCTTTATTTTCAGCAATCAGAAAAAGAAAGGTAATTGGTTAGGTTTGGAGGAGATCCCTCATTGTGTTCCGTCATGTGTTATTCTTAATGGGGGTTTGCGTCAGTTTAAAATCAACTTAAGTCTCGTGAAAAGGAGAACATGATAATGGTTTGGGATCATCATTGAACCTCTCTTATGTTGGTTTTGTTAGATTCGTACGCCTTCCAATTTTTTAGTTTGGTATATGATTCAGCTTCATTGATGGGCCTTTTTATTTGAGAGTTATTGGGCACATTATAATGTTAGTGCACTTCTTTGTTTTTAGGTACAAAGAGTGAGGATAGAATCATTTGTTTTTATGGTGTACATGCTTACATGCTCTTGTGTATTTTTAGGTACCATTATAACGTTGCTGATGGACGGTTGGAACAACATGTGGAGAGGGGAGTCAATGATGGGCTGCTTATCAGTTGTGTCGCATCATGTTCAAATCTTTGGGCACTAATTATGGATGCTGGAACTGGATTTACACAACAAGTTTTTGAATTATCACCATTTTTCTTACACAAGGTGAATATGTGCTGCAACACATCAGTATATTTATGTATATATATAATATATGAACATGTTTTCATTTTAACCACACCATATTGCAACTTATTAACATTGTGTAATTATCTGCCCAATTTTACAGGAATGGATTATGGAGCAGTGGGAGAAAAACTATTATATTAGTTCTATCGCTGGTGCTAACAATGGAAGTTCCCTTGTTGTGATGTCCAAAGGTTTGTTAGCGTTAAATGAACTAAGTGTCTGTAATGTATGTATTTTACAAGCACAAGAGGACTGAGATTGAATTAATCCTTGAACTTAAAAGTCCAATGAGGTCCCTTTTTTTTTCCAAAAAGATACCTTTATTTAGACTTTGAATTTATTAATTTACATTTAACTAGTCTAAATTTGACTATCAAACAGAGTTCAAGATATGTACAGACATAAACAATGGCATATACCAAATTAATTAGAGTAACAAATATCATCTCTGTTCTTTACTGCATTCAATAGTTCTTCGATAGATCAAATAGTACTGATTAAATGTGAAAACTGAAGTTGAAGATCTAATTGATTCATTTAAAGTTAGGAGATCTAATTGAGCATTTGACTGAATCCTGAGAACCAATTTGAGTATTATCCTTGTTATAATCATCGTAGTATTGCTGCCATTGTACTGTTTATCACAAGCAGTAAGTGCGTCACTTTTCCAACTTAGCTTCCAAAGAAATTTAATTTTAGTATGCAATTTGTGTTTACTTGTACAGGTACTCAGTACACTCAACAGTCATACAAGGTCAGTGACTCTTTTCCCTTTAAGTGGATAAATAAGAAGTGGAGGGAAGGATTTCATGTAACCTCAATGGCAACTGCTGGATCTCGATGGGGTATTGTCATGTCTCGCAATGCTGGCTTCAGTGACCAGGTCACAGTTTTTTCCCTGAATTTTTTTAACTGTTGACGTTTGGTGTACATAATTAAGTAGATGGTTCTTGTGAAGCTTTTCTTGATCTAGATTTGCATTTCATAATGCCTCTCCAACTAAAGAGTGAGCACAGATGCTTCTATTTGAATTTCATGGATACCAAAATTTCATTTCATTTGTTTCCAGTTACTTTCTTAATTTTTGTTAACGTGAAACCTTCAATTTTTTGTTGATTTTTTGTTCTTTTTGCATTTTCTTACCTCGTCACCTGCTGTTTTTGTACTTTTCGTTTGGATTTAATAGGTGGTGGAACTTGATTTTCTATATCCAAGTGAGGGAATTCACAGAAGGTGGGATAATGGCTACAGAATTACATCAACTGCAGCGACATTTGATCAAGCTGCTCTTATCTTGAGTGTGCCCAGACGCAAACCAGGGGATGAAACTCAGGAAACTTTGCGGACTTCTCAATTTCCTAGCACACATGTTAAGGTACATAATTATGGAGTGCAAGAGTTGATCTAATCATATGTAAAACTAAAGACTGATTCCGTTAATTTGGTGGTCTTGCACGGACACTGTTGGCTAGTCTTGGGGAAAAGATTTTCTTGTTTTATTATGCTTCTCTAGTTTCTCACCAGTGGATCGCTATGCTGTATTCGTGGTTGTCTCTGTTATCTCTGATCTGGTTCTTATCAGTATAATTTCTAGACACTGCATTCCAGTTTTTGTAGTACAAAATTTCATTATTCAACTTTGTTAAAAATTAGTTTCTGGGATGCATTCTTACACCTAACTTTGGTGCCTCATGCAGGAAAAATGGGCGAAAAACCTCTATCTTGCTTGCTTGTGTTATGGGCGTACCGTTTCTTGAAGTGCATCTGTAGTTGCAGGGAAATTTTCTGCAACAAGAAGAAATTGAAAATGATCAAGTAGTTTTGATGTTCCTCTCTCCTAGTATGGCTTATCCAATTTTTCATAATTTTGTACAAAATATTATAGGAGCTCTGGCCTCTTGTACTGGAGAGCTTTTGATATGTCCAGAACAGTTCACATTTGAAGAGTTAATTTTTATCTTTTATTTTTAACATTTACTGCAACAGTTGCACATTTCCATTGCACTTGGTTTGAAGGAACTTGATAAGTATTGGCTCCATAATCAGCCATTGAACACAAACTTCTGAGTCTGTTTTCCTGAATCTGGAAGATATTGACAAAGGATAAGCTACTGAGATCCAAACAAAGCAATTATGAAGCATTCAGTCATTTATAGGACACATGAGGGGCTTGCAGACTCTCCCTTGTAGTTGCCAATTTGCCCTCACCAAATATCTGCAACTTTCTACTAAAAATATGAACAGAGCTATTGTGTCAATTACTTCCATTCCAGATCTTCCATTCCTTTCATTAGATCCTCTATCATTCATAATTACACTTTCAGATTCGATTATTTTCTAATAATTGATTTTTTGCATTTTTTATATGCTTGGTCCTCAAGCAAGTTCTAATTTTAAGCCCGTTTAAGGTTCAAAGTTAATAAATCATTTTGAATTCGACTCGATATGATCAATTACGAGCCACGATACTTAAAGTTACGACTTTTAATGAAGCCAAAATATAAAGAAAAAGAACAAATAATGGTTTTTGGGCACAGCACTTCACTTGAAAAATCAAATTATGTATGAAGGAAGAAAAGTTTTGTTTAGGGCTTTCCAAATATGTTATTGTTCTTATTAAAAAAAAACAGAAGCTTGTAAAAATCGCTGAGCAAGTCCGGACGTCCTAATTCAAGCCGAAACAGTTTGTTTCCATATAAGCTGTATAAACCCCATTAAAGTTTCGATCTTTTTGTATAAACGATAGACAAGTCATAAAAGGGCTCAACTTCACTTGTAACCGTCTCCCTCCACACGTTTTTCTTGTATACTAACCAACGGATATAGTTTAGTTTGAGCGAGAGAGATGATGGCATCAGCTAGTCCTCATCTCTCAGCCATTCCACAGTGCTTGTCTTTTTCTTATGCAGCCTTTAATCATAGCTGTAAGTTCTTTCCCACGACGACCCTTCTCGGTTTTTTCTTTATCTCTAGCATATTGTTTTACATGATTATTAAGTGAATTTGAGCTTTTTGCAATCTTTTTTCATTGTCAAGTTATCATCTTTTCATTGCTGCAGTCAGGCTCAAGAACCTTTTTTTTTTAAAAATGTTAATATAGCGAAAAAGCAGTTAGCAGGAATGAACTATGTGGGTAGTTTTTGATATTGGCTGAATTGTCAAAAAGGTCTCATCTTTCAGGTTTATAGTTTGGTTCTAACCTCAATTTCGATTTTGTTGGCCTAGAAAAAAAACAAGTTTCAGTTTCATTCTTCACATCATCTTGATTGTCTTCATGTGTTCAAACAATTTTTTAGTGTCGATTAAGCATTAAACCCTCTGCTAAATGTTCACAGCTCTGAAATCCAAGGAAGCTGGGTTTCGTGTGAGGTCAAGTTTGGAAAATGATAGCTATAGTTCCAACTTTTCTGATGATTCATCAGAGTCTACCAGGAAGAAGGTATGGTATTCTTTTAGTATGACACTTGACCATTCCCATGTTGCATGGTAATATTTGTAGTTCAACTTGTTAAATGAAAATTGAGACCCATGTCTGAATTTTGCTCTTCACCGATAATTGAATTCTTGGTTGGACAGACAAAGTGAAAAACTGAAAGGGAAGGGTGAAGATGCATGATTACCCTTTCAAGTTCATAGTTATGAACCATCAGAAGCAGACATCCTTCGATTTGTGTTTTCATTAGATGATAGCTGTAACTTTTTAGTAACTGATTATATGGTTTGTTAGTGACTGACTAACAACATCAATTTTTGTGATAGGTACCTCAAGCATCAACAACAAGGCGGTGGTGCCTTACTTGCTTATGTTCATCTGTGATCTTTATTAACAAATCTGGGACCTCTATTGGCACCCCAAAGGCAATTGCTTTGGATGGAAAAGAAAGAGCTGTATGTCGGAACTGTCTCGGCAGTGGTGCTGTCATCTGTAAGTGTGTTCTTCTTCTCTTTTACTGTTCTTAGTATCTCAGCTACTTGTTGTACCTATGGTAACTTTGTACTCTTGGTAAAATCTACAAAATGATGTGCCTGCTTGGAGAAAAGTTTCAGGTGGCTACTGTTACTAGTTAGATCCTAGCGAAGTAATGATTATCAATTTCTTATGCTTTTTATGCATACAGGCTCTGTAGTAGCTTCATTGTCTGTTCATATATATCTGGCTTTATCTTTTAAAATTGTGAATTAGATCTTGTTATTCATTTTGTGTAGGCGATATGTGTGGTGGCACTGGAAAATGGAAGGCTCTTAACAGAAAACGTGCAAAAGATGTCTATGAATTTACAGAATGCCCTAATTGTTATGGTAAATTTGATTTCCTCTTGGTCCCCTTCCTTGACATTATAGCATACAGGTCCTTGATCTGCATATTATTTCTCTCGTCTCTTTTTTTTTTTTGTTTCAAAATCGATGGATCCAAAGTCAATTACAGATATTGAGCAGATGCCTTTTTTATTATGTAGCTTCTTGATGACATTTACAGGGAAGGATCTGAAATTGAAGCAGGTTTTGGTTCTGTTGATGGGTGCTTCATATAGTGATGCAAATAATAGAAATTGTTGAAGATTTGTGTGTATTAAACTGGAAATGTTGATGTTCAACTTAAAAATCGAGTAATTTTGGTAAAAGTCTAAAATGTTCTTAGAATCGAAACATGTTACGTTGTAACTTGTTCTCAACTTATTTGATCATAGAGGCATCAACAGCTGCATCCAATATTCTTCTTCCTGCCAAACAAATTCTTCTCTTTTTGGCTAAATATTTGTGGATACTTTCCTTGAAGATTGACAGATTCTTGGTATAATCAGGTCGAGGAAAACTTGTGTGCCCTGTCTGTTTAGGGACTGGTTTGCCAAATAATAAGGGTCTTCTTAGGAGGCCTGATGCGCGGAAGTTACTTGATAAGATGTATAATGGCCGGATCCTCCCCGGCTCTTAAGTCACTCCTTCCGCTTTCCTGATGTACCTTATCAGTAGTTATCTCTTTGAACAGGCCATACTTCAAACTATCAATTCTATATAGCACAAGCTGATGTTTCATCTGAAGTTGTTGCAGTTTGACAGGTTACTTCTCAATCAGAGATTTTCAACATGTTACTCTCATGAAGTTTTGTCTGTTCCATAAAACGCCACATAGTGAGTCAAAATCCTGCTAAACGATTTAACCTGAACAATTCTCCTCAAGCTGTTCACAAGGTAGTTTCTGCTCAGCCTCATCCTTCTGCTGTCTTTCTTGGTGAAGCAATGGTGATTTCTAGCTGCTGCCGACTGTCAACCTCCAGTGTCCAACCACCCAATTCCGATTTACCTATACTAACGGGCTCTCTTTGTGTGTCAATTTTCACATATGTACACGTACATACTAGAGCAGTACAAAGACACCCGTACAAGACTGAAACTTGCTTAGTACTGTATCACTTCCATCTCATTTATATAGTGGTATTTCAATTTCTTTAACATTGTTTATTCCAATGTATTGTACTGCAAAATTATATCTTCATTAGTATCCTTAATCTACCATACAAGCTTTGAATGTTTAAATCAGGCGACGAGATGAATGGTCGTCGAAAGACTTGAATTGATACTGGAAGTAAATGGATCCCTTCAAGAATCTCCATGACTTCAGAGTCACCTCCTCAGGATTAAATTTTAAATTAGCAAAGGCTTTGTTATGAATATTGACTAGACACACTCATGAAGGGAACTTTCAAATTGTGCCCAGAGGTTCATCCGTGGTATAGAAGAAAAGTTATGCCATCAAAGATTCAAACATTTCCTCTTTCACTTTGAAACCTTTGAGGAAAGTGATGGGCTAAGGTTAAGTTATGATTCTTCAAAGCTTTGTCGTATACCAAAAATGGAAAAGTCCCCATAAATTGAATCTGAAAGTTCTGATTGAAATTTTCATTTATATGAAACCTTTTACGTTGTTTTACTTCAATAGTAGGAGACACTAGAAAAGAGCAGAACAATTGCCCAACAACTGAAGAAGGGCATTGACCTTTCTCTATGGTTCCATTTTTTCTGCTTCTGTCAACAACTTTCACAACCTGAGTTTCCTACTCAGGCTCAAGTTTTGTGACTCTTTCTAGTTTTTAGACATCTCCAATCTGCATCCCATTGACCTGCGTCGTCTATTTGAATGATCTCATTACTTCCACCAGACAAACTCCTGCGTGTATGTAAACACGCGAATAGTTTATGCTGCTTATTTACAGGATTGTGATTGCTGTCACTCTTTTATTGCTTAGCTTCAATGTTCTTGATGTTCTCAACATTGTTCTTTCCATATGCGCCCAGCAACTTTCAGCTTCAACTCCTGTCTGTCACCACCCGAAAAGAAAAGTGCCAAGTTTCTTGGAATGATTAGCCCATCTTGGCTGTCTCGAACCTTCTTATGACTATCTCGAATGCTTCGCGGAATCCCTTTCCATGTAAGCTTTCTGCCATTGCCACCGACTTCCAGACTGTAGCTAAATGATCTTGCCTCATCCTCATTTCCCATGAATCTCAGAAAGGCCATGTAAACAGGGGAAATTCCCAGCTGGAACGCCTCAAAGTGCAAACAAAACTGTCGGCCAAAACAATTGAAAATCTGGACCAGATAAGAAAAGATCAAGCTTGGATCAAATGATAATAAGATGTCCATGATTCGGTTCACCTAGAATGAGACTTTACCGTTAACATCCAAGTCGCATTGTCAATTTCTCTGGGATTGGACTTAACATATCTGTGATTGAAGGTGCATCCATCATGCATATCAACCTTGTGATCATTCTTGAGATGCATAACTAGATATTGGATGTCAGCTGTGACAGGACACTCAGCCCCAGCATAAGGACAATTGTATGGGCGATATCTGCAGTTCTTCTCATGTTTCAGCTTGCAGTAATATGGAAATATATCATAACATCCCCAATTCTGGTACTTGCAAGACAGCTCAAGCGTCGCAGCAACTTTCTCGAGAGCCAAGCACCTTATGTTTCCAAGCTCTCCACGGCAAGTTGGGCACGAATTGGATACTCTAGCCTTGCAGCTTGAGCACAGTGTATGGCCATTGGCACACTGACAGAACAAGTTGACGGATCATCAATATCGTAAGTCAAAAGTCATCCAAGACTACTATCGTGAATGACAAATCATAATGCCTCTCATAAACTCTCTTTTCAGATTAGAGAAGAAAAGCTTGCACTCATTTAATCATTAACACGTTCAGCCAGTCTATCTTGACATGTTTTTATAACAGAAAAAGCAAACCTGGTAAATCGGAGGGTACATTAAAGTCATGCAAACAGGACAATCAAGTAGGTCTTGCACATCATTTGACGATGTTCCAACATTTTCACCAAAACCTGACAAAGGTTTTCTGAAGGGGGAACCTCTTAACTCTCCACTGGAAGTTGCTGCATCATAATCTGCAAATACAACGCATGATTCAATCATTTTGTTGCAGATAACACCTCCAGGAGCCATTTTCTTTTAGCCACCAATCCTAGACAGATCAGTCTCTAGGTGCTAGATCAGGATTGCGAATTAAAACTTTGAGCTATCCACAAATGGCTCCGCCTGTCAAATCTAGAAACTGGTTAAAATTTCAGCAGAATTCGTTCTTTATGAAATCAAATTTGGTTGCGATGAACATCTTCGATCAAGATTCATAATTTAAGCTATGTTTCTCAATTTGTAACAAAACAAGAAGGAACGATCAATCTTTTAATAATATCAGTAAGAATAAGGCTCAAGTTGGTTATGCACCCAAAAGTGTAGATCTTTGAAGTAAAGTACAGAAATTTTAACAACCACAAAGTGTTCTGACAGATTTTGTTTTTCTCTAGAGCTAAAACAAACGATCTGGTTATGTCAGGATTACAAAACTAAACCAAGAACTGGAAAGAGTTGCAGAAAGAGTGTGGTTCTTGTGCTTAACAGACTGTTAGAACAAAAGATCAAAATGACAAAAACGGCAACAAAATCTAACATCTTCCATTCAAAACTCCACATTTTCAAAAAAAATTCCAGGATTACAGAAACTACCCAGAAGAAAACTGAGCTTAAACTCCCTAACGAACTACAGAAAAAGAGGAAAACTAAAACTCCATTTCACAGAAACTCTACAAACTGGAGAATCATATCACCACACAACAGGTGAATGTATGAAACTATAGACCCCAGCACTTGATTCTCCAACATGAGTCAGTGAAAACTAACCAAGAACTGAAGAATCCGTATGAAGATTTGGATCCATAATCATGATCAGCCACCAAAGAAAGCTGATCAAATGACCTTTAAGACTTGGAAGAAATGCCAAGTCCAAAATCTTGAATATTCATCCGCTTTAGCACCCCCTCAATAATTGAATCATTTTTTGACACCAAGAAAACAAAAAGGTCCAGAAGGGATAGTGGAGACGTGGAGGAATGTCCGTGATTGAAGTACTCAATACGTTACGTGTCCTAACTTGCCTAGGAACATCAAATGTGAATAAGAACATTACAAAAACTATGTTTATACACAAGAAGAGTCAAAGAAAAGGATCATGGGATCTGCCTATACAGCAACTGACAGGTATATGTAGTGACATGAGCAGAGCTTGTACACCTCTGCATGTACTGATGTTGAGTTTTTAAGATTTATTTTTAAGGTATTTTAAAAAAATTAAATTACATATTTTTCTATTTTTTAATTTTAAAAAACCTATTTTCTTAGACTTTAATCAAATAATAATAATACTAAATTACAGATAACATATACATCACAAGCAAAAAATCAAATAATACTTATATAACATTCCAACACTAATTCCTAAAATCTAATTAAACCAAGTTCAAATAAATTATTAACTAAAATTGACTCAAAATATTTCGAATCGAGTTTAATTAATTCATGTCAAATTTAATAATTACGTTGATTTATCGTATTAATAACATTTAATTAGTTCATATACTTGTTTTCTTTTTTTTAGCCAAAATATTAAACAATATTTTTAAAAAAGATTTAAGTTAGACTGATCTTCTGTTCTTTGTATCTTGTGTTATTTTGTGTCCAAATTATCTAGAATCAGATCTTCTGTTTCAATTATAGTGTTTCTATCATATTTTATTAAATCTTATTCACATATTTATGTGAATATTATATAAATATATGGATGAAATTTAATAGAATATTTTAAACTGGGGATTTAATATAAAATTACCTCAATCATTTATTTGGGCATAATAAGTACTCATCAAATCTTTAATTTCAGTTACTCTATTCCAATCTTATTCTATTAAATTATATCCATATGTTTAATTATTTATATAAAATTCATATAAAATATGCTAATAAATTTAATAAATCATAATAAGAATATTATAACGGTAGTAAAGGGAACAGGGGATCTTCCTTTTCATTTTTATTATTTCTATGATCTTACTTTTGATGATCACTAGCTGTGACCGTTGAGGCTTTTCCCGTCACATCCCATCTATTCAGGCTTTGGTTTTCCCATTCATCCTTGAATGTGACAACGACATTTCCATCACGCAACGTTCCTTTCATCTTCCCATTTTACGTTTGATTTGACTTGAGATGGATAGGCGTTTGAACAAAACTACCTGGGATTCGATTGTATACAACCACCCACTTCTTGATATATCCATCTTCCTTGGCTTATCTGGTGAAAAGTCAAGAAAGATCGCATCTTTTTTGGAATTGGATCTGTTGTTTCAGAGATCGCGTAGACTTGAGCATTCTTGATTATGGAGTGGATGATAAACTAATAGTATATATATGTGGAGATGTGTATCAGAATCCAAGGAATCCAAGACCAATCCCAGGAATACTGGTGTGAATATTACGGGCCTTTTAGTTAGGCTAGGCTGAGGCCTGGTAAATTTGAGCCCGTTTCATTAATTTTGGACAAATTCGGGCCCATTTGTCATTTCTAAGTTGTTTCTTTGTTTTTCTGTTTTTTATTTTTATTTTTATTTTTATTTTAAATTAAAACAAAATTTTGTTTATTTTATTAATGTTAACGTAGTTATATTTTTATTACCGACAATAATTACATATGAGCCTCTTTATCTAGTAAGGCTAAGGGTACTATCAAACCTTTCCACATATTGTATCTCAGTGTGGCTTCAACTCAATGTTGATAATGATAATGCATAATTACATATGAGATCAAATTTAAAGATAGATTATTTTTACTTAAATAAACTTATTTTAATCTCTTATATAATATTGATTAACGCTTTATTAATAAAATTCTTTTATTATATTAAAATAAATATATTTTATTATATTAATAATCTCAAGACTGATTTGATCTGTGCAATGCATATATCATGTCCACGAGTAGGGATGATGAGGTTCAAGAATGTTTTATAGCATGATCTTC
>JAOSBN010000177.1:495534-513722 GCA_027563595.1 Erythroxylum suave
AAACCAACAACACACAAAACCAGTTTCTTCTTTTTTCATTCTTGAACCAGAATTTGATTTTAGGTTAGTGATCTTACATTGACAAAGCAGTCATGAAAATGAAGTCGAATCAACGAAGCAGCCATTCGCATTTCGACCTTGATAGCTTTCCGTACTTCACTCCTCACAATCTGCAGAACTCTTGGACAGGTAGTGGAATAGTAATCAGTTGTTAGTTGGGACCTCACAGCTGTGAATAACATCAGATATATCACTAACACTGAGCAGCCATTGAAGTTGCTTATCGGCATCCTCATGTCTAGAACTCGCTAGCTCAAGGGTTGAATAAAAGTTTGTAAATTAGTCGATGGTAAAGATAAAGCTTTCCAAGAAGATATATTTATAGTCCAATACGGCCATTCACAGCCATTGATGCTTAATGACACTATGTAACTATTGTTAATTTACAATAATGACATAACATATTATGATAATTGTATGCAAGTGCTGGTGATGTATTCACTTTTAAATTACGAACCGCAGATTATACTGAGATTACGGGTAAGTAATTACATTACGACAAATTATGGTTGCATATTGACCTAACCGATTAGCTGATATTAAACATCAACGGCGAGCCAAGGATTGGAAAGAAAAGTTTGCAACTTAGTGGATGATAAAGCTCTCAAAGAAGACATATTTATAATATAATACCATTCACAACCATTGACTGCTGATCCATCAAGCTTTGGGACGAATAGTTGAATTCTAGTCGATTCATTGTCAACCATAGGTAAAGATGAAAAGGAATCAAGCTCGAATCAAACTTTTCTAAGCTTAATCCCAGCCTGAAACTTGGATCAAATTAAGTCAAGGGGTCTAAGCTTGAGTAGAATCGGGCTTTGAGTCCGGCAAGCAATTTCGATTTAGTTCTAAAGACCTTTTTTTTTTTTAATTTAGGCTTAAGACTAAATTGAAACTCAGATCAAAACAAATTCTACTTGTTGGTTTCAGTAAAATTAAGTCGGACCAGGCTGAACTTAATTATAATTCAATGCCATTCACAACCATTGATGCTTAGTGACACTATATAATTATTTAATTTCCACAATGGCATAACGTATATGATAATTGTATGCAAGTGCCGGTGATGTGTTCACGTTTTAAATTACAAACTGTGGTTTATATTGTAATTACGACAAATCATGGTTGCATATTGACCTAATTGACGGATTAGATGATATTAAAAATCACCTGAATGGAAAGAATAGTGGGTTCATAGTTATCAAAATCTGATGAAACTTAAAGCTTTCCATGCAAGTTCATGAATCAAAGCACTAAGTAAGAGCACTATAGCTTAATTAAAGACTAGTCTGACGCATGCTTCTTGAAGAAATATATTTTTAGGGCACAAATGTTGTCAGTATTTGTACAAAAAGGTTATTGGATGCACTTAACGAAAACTCTGGATTAACATAATCTGAGGACAAATCAGAGTTAAGGGTCATGCTTGAACTAGACATTTTCATGCATGTACCTTATTACATTAGCCAATCTTGATTAGTCAATTTCGGCTTCCAAGGATTGATGCTTTTTCTTAATAATCAATTCAAAATTTTCTTAAGTTCACATTAAGGTCAATGATTAAAAAATTAGAAAATTTTCGGCAAAATTCTCACTAAATGTTGTTATTGAATGAAAAATTAGCCGATGAATTAACCAAAATTTCACTTCAATTTATATCAATAACATTTATTATTAGAATTCAGTCGATTCTTGTAAACTAACAGATTTTGATAAACTAAAATAAATCAATTGATTTTTATTGAATAATCTCATTCTTTAATTAAAGTTCAACCTTTTCAATAGGTAATGATAGCCTCATTTTTAATCTTATTTTTAATTCTTTATTTTTTCAATATTTACTATATATCAATTTTATAAATGTCTAATATTGTTGAACTTTTAAATTTTAAATTTTTATAATACTGAAGAGATTTTTATACATCTTATTGAAAATTCAAAATTTTCAGACATGTTTTGATGCTTTTGTTAGTCTTATGATTAAGCTATTGGATCATATGAATAAAATTGATTATTGTTAGAAATGGAGATTATTATAAAATTGAATTAGAAGAAGAAGAAAAAACAATCACAACAACGATTTTCCAATAAAATAATTCATGCTTAGTGCCATTATTATTATAATTTCTTTGAGCATTCAAGTGGATCATGACATTTTGAATTTGAACAAGATAGTTTACATTATATTTTACTTATTTAAGCATTATTAAATGTTGAGAAATAAAGAGTGTGAATGGGAAAAAGAGTTGAGTCCCACATTACTAAAGGAATGGAAATCTAAAGAGTTTAAATATGGGTACATCCTTGAGGTGTAGAAAAAGAGTTGAAAAGGAGTTACACCTTCACTCCATCGTTGTCGCTTGCTCGATTCGGTTCGGTCAGGTCTAGTCAAAATATGATCAGTTTTTTACCCATCAAACCGTTGTGTCTGTTCGGATTAGGATACGCCCTTATGTTATGAACAGGTTGCACCCTTTTAGAAGCACCTTTTCATTCCCTATAAGTAAGAAAACGACCTTCTCATTTCAATAACGCAAAATCAGAGTTTTCAAATAGTGTATTCTATTGACTCAAATTTTTTTCCCATTTCATCGATTTTATCCTGTGTTGTTTTTGTTTATTTGACTATTTTACCAATGTGACTAACATTAAACACTCAAAATTGATTTTTGGTATTAGAATGATTTATTATCAGACTTGACAATATCAAATACAGTTTTGAATAATTTTAATCTCTAGTCATATATATATATATATATTGTTCACACAGAACAAACAAGAAGACGAATATGCTAATCAGAATTTTCATAATTAGATGTTAGTTGATGAGATGAAACCAACTTCAAGAATGCCTTCATCTTAGAAGCACAGCGGTGTGTGTGAGGAGGATTCACACCTTGAGGTCCATGGTGTTAGAATTACCAACATCAACTAAAGTTTTAATTGATCGAGGGCACTGCTAGTTTATTTAGCAGTTCGTGCTTTTTAGTTAAATTAGTTTGTATTTTAGTTGTTCCGAATCATTAGGAAGTATTAGAGTTTGTTCCAATAATTAAAGAAGCAATCTTCTCCTATATGCCTATATAGAGGCCATTATTTGCACCTAATAAAATATAGAATGATTCCTATTGTCATCATTTGGAATTAGACCCGCTAGTTTAGTGAGCACATTTCTTTTTCTCTGGATAAAATGAGCGATTTCTAAGTCGTTGGCGGAGTTAAGAAGCTAAATGACCAGAATTACAATTCTTGGTATACATGTATGATACCATACATGGAAGGTAAGGACTTATGGGAGATCGTCATCGGTAGTGAAGTGATGCAACAAGTGGCTAAGGATGCAAATGTTACCTTGCAGAAATGGAAGATAAAAGAAATAAAGTCATGTTTATCTTGAAGACAACAGTCGAGGAATATATGTTAGAGCACATTCAAAATGCCAAAACACTCAAAGAAGCTTGGGATACATTCGCTATGCTGTTCTTTAAGAGAAATGACATGAGGCTCTAACTTCTCAAAAGTGAGTTACTATTAATAACACAATGTGACATGACAGTTGCTCAGTATTTTCACAAGGTGAAGTCATTATGCTATGATATTTTTGAGTTGGATATCCTCAAGCACCAATCGGAGAAACCAGTATGAAGAGAATACTTGTCCATGGTTTGAGACCTCAATATAGAAGTTTTATTGCTGCAATATAAAGATGGAAAAATCAACCCATCACTTGTTGAGATTGAAAATTTGCTGATTGGATAAAAAATATTGGCTAAGCAAATGGGAGGAGTTTCATTGAAGAGCCAAGAGAAAACACTCTATGCTAACAAAGGTAGGTGGAATTCTAGGCATCATATATAGCTACAGTAGATCCAAAAAGAACAGTGATGAAGCAACAATTCATCAAGGCAAAAGGAGTACCCATGCTGGGGGAGGTTCGAAGAACTATAGCAATAGTAGGAAATTTGAAGGGAAGTGCTATAATTGCAACAAGAAAGGTCATACAGAGAAAGATTGTTGGTCAAAGAAGAAGATCGCGAAGAGTAACGCTGCCACTTCCAAAAGCGAGGACAAATGGAACGCTGAAGCACTTTTTGCTACAAAAGAGGAGTTAGCTCACAAATGGGATGAAACACTTTTTTACTGCAAAAGACGAGTTAGCTCTTATAGCAACAACATTTGAACATAGTGATTATCAAAAAAATTGGATCGTTGACTCAGGTCACTACAAAAAAATAGCACATTACCGACGGTAATTAGCAACGAAAACTGACTTTCTATCGGTAACGTTGACGGATTTACCGACAATCATAACATTCGTCGATAAATGTGGAGGAAAAATATACGCGCAATTTTTTCATCGTACTATAGCGACGGAATATGAAATTCGGTCACAAAATTAGACGGCAACAGCTAACTGGGCAAATAAAATACTTGAATACTAACGGGACAACATTTTCGTAGGTAAAATGCTGACAGACATTAAGTTTCATTGGTAACTGTTGAATTGTTCATAAATAAAACGACGCCGTTTGGAAATCATCGTTTTAACTCGACCACCCTTCCCCACCCTCCTCTGCTATTTTTCTTTCCCACCTTGCACAGTTGTCAGTTCTCTGTGGTTTCCTTGCTTCCAACCTCAATTTTTGCTTGATTTTTTGTCCATTGTGCATCATTTTCAGATAACGTCTCTATTAAGTTTATTTTGTCTCGTTTTCTTATATGTTTATATATATGTATACCATGGGTGAGTGTTGGGTGGTGGGTTTTGTTATGATTGTTAGTTTATGCATTTTTAGTTGAATTGTTGGTTTATTTGTTGTTTAAATATGTTGTTGTTGGTATATAATGACAAAATGCAGTTGTTTTGTTATTAGTTAGAGATAATTTGGGTTGCCTATGAGTTGTTTGATGAAATGTCTTTTAGAACAAATCATTTTAAATCCAAGTTTAGTATAGTAAGAAAGACACTAAACTAAAATAAAAATAAAAAAGAACATTTTAACGTAGCATCGGAATTGTAAAAAGAATGAAAAACATTCTAAGAGAGAATATTTGAATCAATAAAAGTTTGAACTCTATTCCTCTTTTTTATCAATATACAATTCATCATAGTGAGGAATAATAAATACAAGTAGATCAACTTTCTTTGATTATGATAATTGTTTAGGTATTAGAGAATCGGGGAGTTCTTTAAAAATAATTTTAATAAGAGAATCTTGATAAGAAACAAAATGAGATGTTCTAAAGGGGATATAAAAGTAGTTTGCTAGATTCTAATTTAAAAGTTTGAACCTTTAAAAGATTTGAGACTTTTAAGCAACTACAATTATATTTAAAACTAAACAAGATTTTGTCAATTCGATCCTCTTTTTTAGGTTGTCAATCTAGCTATTACCAAAAGGAAAACAATTGAAGAATGTTGAAGCTTGTAGAATAGAACTTCTATAATGTTTAAATCCTTGTTAAGACTCAAGACGTGCACAATTTAACATCTCCCATATATCACCAACTGATTGTGTTTTGGCTCTTTGCATTGCATGCTGTAAATTGAACTGCTTTGTTAGCTCACCTTGTACCAATCTACATATATCAAGATCTTTGCATTTTCACACATATGCATATGAAGGATATGCATTTGCTTTGGTGATCCAAAAGGATTGATCTTTCATAATGGTGAATATGAGGTCACCCATTTCATAGGGCATCTGATGTGCCTATAACTTGTAAAGTTTGAAACTTAAAATTTGTTGCTTTTCCAATAGCATCTAAAGTGAAAATAGTTAAGAAATAAAGTTTCATATTATATGATTTAAATTCCTTTTTCAAGAATAAAAGCTCGGGTATTTATATTTGGGCCTCCCATCACATTGGCAATTAGATCAAAGCTTGTTTCATTAAGAAAATTAAAGAAATTGCTTGATATTATTTAATCAATTTTGTATTAGTATGATCTAATATGTCTTGGGATATATGTGTATATTTTGTATTAGTATGATAGTATATAGGCTAAAAACCCGTGATACAACTCCCGTGAAGCTTATCGGTAAAAAATTTCACGAACTTAAGAGTCACAGCGAGAACTTGTTTTCTTGATTTACAGATATAAACAATGCCACATATCATAGTTTTGATATTAATTGTAGGTCATTAATTCGATCGATTAATACTTCAACTTCGAAGTGATTAATGCAAACTTAGTATTAACACAAGGAATTAATATGTTTTATAGACAATACAAATTATTTACATAATAAGCCCTAGGATGGTATATAGGTTGGAAACCCGTGATGTAGCTCCTGTGAGACTTATCGATGAAAAATTCCACGAGTCTAGGTTTGTAAAGTTAAAACTAAAGGTGTTTTTCAATCACGTGGAAAAGGAGAGCAGATAATTAAAAGTGAAGCGTTTCAGGAAGATGCTTATGAAATAAATGCATCTATCGTATATGAGGATAATGAACCTTTGAACGATCCATGTAATGAATATGTTAAAATTTTATCTGGAGAGGATAAGGAGGGCCAGAGATATGAAGAAGAGCCTGAGTTTGATTCAAATTCTTCAAAAAAAGAAGATGATGATTTTGATTCACAATTAAGTGATGATAGCGATTAATTTGTGTTTGTAATTGAATATTATATTCAATAAATCAATTATTTCATTTTCAATATATTGTATAAAATATTGAATTCAATTTGTAATATTTCTAGAAAATTCAATCAAATATTAATTTCAGGTTGAAATATGCCACCAAAGAAAAGATAGGATATGTTGCGACCAAGATTCAGACTATGATTTGGAGGTACTTACTGTACAAGTGAAGCATCTCATGGTGTGGCAGTCGAAACTGAATCACCTCCTTCCCCCTCCAACTACTATACTTGCAGATGAGGCATCACCTTCCATACCTATTGGATCACCATCCACCACCCCTACATCATTCACTAAACCTATACCGATAGATGCAGATGAAGGAGGTGATCGCCAGCCTGGAGCTGAGGGACCTAACGGAAGAACTTATATTACAATTATCAATAATATTTAAGTGAAAACACATGAAACACTATATGTTTATAATTAAGTTATAGGTTTAAATTTTAAAAATGGTAACAAATTATTTGTTTTTATATTAGGTTGATTCCATCTAGATTGTGCTTAAGAAACATGACTTTAAAATTCAAGGAGAAGATTGATCTTGAGGGTTATGTATGGAAGAATATCTCTCAGCGCACAAAAGAATTTTACTATCAGGAGTTTGAAATACAACAAAAATTATTATTTTCTTTTTTAATTAATTTTTATACATTAATTAGATAAATATTATTACATTATAAGTATTTATCGGATGTTATTCCTTTTGTTTCAGAAATTTTTTTGGGATTCTGCATTTGACGCGATCATTTACAAAGTATGAGAGAGAGCACGTACACATTATCGGGACTTTGTTGTTGCAATATACAGGGCTGGTGTACGACCACCTTACATTTTTGAACAAATATGGAATTGTTGGCAGCAATATTGGACATCACCTGAGGCCCTATCCATTTCAGAGTGTAATTCAACCAACAGACATGGAGAACCAAGGGGAGAGAGTCTTCCCTTATATACAGGAGGATCTATTACCCACCACGAGCATGTAGAGAGACATGTAAATATCTACATTTTACATTTATATTCTAATTTCTTTACTTTGTTGTATTTCAATTGAATTTGATTTGTCAATTTTAGAATGAAAATATGTGTATTATGAAAAATGATAATGTTATAAATGTCTGGTGTCATATACGGCTGTGTTGTTGACTTGTTTTCTTTGTTCAATAGGGGTAAATATCATAAAAATATAGGAAACTCTATTGAAATTTTTATAAATTCTAGTTCGCTTATAACATTTTATTCTTATGCAGGAAAAGTCTTTAGGCATGAGACATACACCCCGTCAGCTCTTTTTGCACACTTATACTAAAAAGCATGATGGTGTGACATTCGTCAACAGTTGTTGTAGGGAATTAAATGTATGTGAAATTTATGGTTTAATATTAATGCTTACTAATTCTCACCGTCTAATATAAACATTGTCTTTTGATAGGACCAAATACAAGAAATCATTCAACAAAAGTCTTAGCAATCTGAAGATGTTGATGAGACTGAAACATATCTTCATGTAGTGGGTGGTATGGATCGTCGTAGAAGGATATTTGGCTTAGGTTCATTTGCGAATACATGTTATTCGCAATTCTTCACGTCCAATACAATAGCATCTAGTAGGCAGTCCATAATCAATCCAGTCTAAAAACTTCAGAACACAGTGTAGATATTGCTAGAGTATATAGCTCAACTCCATAGTAAGGTGGATGAGTTGAAGGGTACGGGTAACATCTCATCGCATCAATCAGAGCATCTGCCATCTCCAGATCAATAGTGTAGTTTTGGTCATTTCAATTGTATCACAAATACTTATTATGTACAACATGTAATGCTTTTATGATCAATTAAGATATTTTTAACTTTATATCATCAATCAAATTTTTGTTTAAACAAATTAAATGTATACTATTAAATTCATAACTATTTAAATTATGCATCAACCACAACATTAATTTATTGATAGTATTTTTTTAAATTTCTGATTGATTTACCGAAGAAAATGTGTTGTTTTGTTAGTAAATTCAACTTTACTTACTGACGAAACATAAATAACCATCGGTAATCACAGATGGAATAATCAATTCCATCGTCACAGTTACCAACGGAAAGTAACAGTTGGTACACTCACCGATGGAACAAACCTAGCTGTCAATAATGTTTTAACAAACTTATCGACGAAACAACACAAACCATTGGTAAATCTACCGACAGAATATCATTTTTTGTCAGTAAATTTACCGATGATCAATTGCAAAATAAACCATCTGTAAATTTACCGACAATACATTAATTGTCCGTCAGTAAATTTATCAATGGACATTCTATTTTTTGTTGGTGATTATTAGCTACGGTCGTTTTTACGACACCTTTTCCCATCAGTAAAGGTCATTGCTAGCCTGACTTATCGACGGAATGTTTATATTTTTCGGTAATTTTCATCGCAAAATGACATTTTTCTTGTAGTGGGGTTGCTCAAATCATGTGACTAGTGATGAAGGGAAGCTACAAGGTTTATTAAAATACATAAAGGAAGTTGTGTGGTAGTGACATCAAACAGTTCAAAATTATCAATAGCTTACATTAGTAATATGGTAATTTCTCCCCAATGTAGTGATAATGAGCTGCCACTTCATAATGCTTATCATTTCCCAAATATGAAAAAAAATCTCATTTCAATAGCATAATTAACATCTTTAAGCCATTTTGTTTTGTTCAGTCCACAAGATGTGAAGATATATCGTGACTTAAAGAAGAACTTGTGATGAAGGGACAAAGACAAGATTCAATTTAGAGATGTCATAAAAGGCTCAGCCTAGCCCAATTTTTTGGGCGGGCCATAGCAGGTCCAACCAGACTGATGGCCCTACCGTTACTTCAAAAACGATGTCATTGTCTCAAAAACGAAAAAATGACGTCATTTTTACGTCATTTTGTCAAAAAACGACATCATTTTTTACGTTTTTCTTTTTTAAAAAATATATGGTGGATCGGGCTAGGTCGATCAGCTCGTGGTCGGGTTAGGCCAGGAGTCAACCCATCCCAACTCGTCGGGCCACGGACCAACCTAGCCCGGAGTCAAGCCGGGCTAGGTCAGTTGTAGCCTGATCTCAACCTATTGACATCTCTAATTCAGTTTATGTAATGTCTGTGGAAGTTGCATACTTAGATAAAACAAGGAAGAACAAGATAGCAAATATTTGGCACATAGGGTTAAGTTAGCTATTCAAAGCTAGATGTGATGATGAAGAAGTTAATGGTAAAGGGACTTTCCTAACTGGAAGTAAGGATATAAACTATATGTGCAGGCTGCCAGTTTGAAGAAGCACATCAATTACCATATGAAGAGTCCATATTTAAAGAAAAGGAGCCACTAAAGTTAATTCACTCTGATGTGTTTAGACATGTTAAGAAAGCTTCCATTGGTGGAATGAAGTACATGGTGACATTTATTGATGATTTTTCCAAGTGTGTGTGGGTGTATTTCATGAAGGAAAATTTAGAAACTTTTTCAAATTTTAAAAAAATTAAAGAATCAGCTGAAGCAGGGGTTGATAAGATAATCAAATATCTACGCACTGACAACAGGGGAGACTATACCTCAGATGGGTGTTCAAGATCACTTCAGGAGTGTTGAATACACCATTAGTTTACATATGCCAACACTCCATAGCAAAATGGCGTAAGGAAAAGGAAGAGCAGGCACTTGGCCAAATTATGTCATAGTATGCTTCGTGAAAAAAAAGAGAGGACCTTTTTAGGTGAAAGCAATAAAGACTTTAACCTTTGTGATCAATGCACTTCCTCATCAATAAAGGTTATGTTTTCTTTCACCTTCTAAGAAATTATGGAGCCTAAAACCTATTGTTAGTTATTTTCAAGATTTTGGATGTTTATGTTATGTTTTTATTCCTTACCGCTTGCGTAACAATATGGACAAGAAGGCTACTAGACGTATCTTTGCAGGATATAAGAATCAAAGAAAAGGGTGAAAGTGTTGTGATCCTACAACTGGGAAGTGCTACAAGTCCAAAAATGTGGTATTTGATGAAGCATTGCTACCAAACTCGAATTATTTTAAAGAAGATGTGGAATCCTCTTAGGTTCAATTCAGTCTAGACGGAGCAAAACATTCAAAAAATGGAGGCAATATTGGAGAGTGAGTAACTCAAAGCCCTTAGTAAACTATTATGTATCAACAACCAAGCGAAGAAGGTGATACTAATGAAGCCAAAGCACCCAATACACTCAGAAGATCAACTAGAACAAGAAATACAAATTTTAAGTATGCCACCCTGCCATCATCAAAAAAAGCACATACAAGGGAACCAGAGACTTTTTTTTTTTGAAAAAGTAAATAGTATTAATAAATTGAGTGAGAAACAAAGGTCTTCAACCTATCATCAAAACACAAGTTCCATCTATCAACAATGTCGCATAGCCAAGTAACCTAACTAAGCAAAAAACGACAACATTAAGACAATAACAAACTCAAAACTCTCAGTCGAATAGGGTAAGGTCGTTGTGCCCTTTTTGCCTTCATCGCCAGAGATCTCCAAATTAGGGTTGTTGCCGCAATCGCCTCTCATCCTTCGTTCAGGTAAGTGGTCGCTCCTTACTGCTTCGCCTTTTCGTCATGAAGTCGATAGCTCACTTAGTGTTAGATGCAGGTGGTCTTCCTCCTGGTTGAGAAGATTTAGACCTTCAGTCTTTGTTGCTGGAAATATATCTGGCCTACTATCCTTCGCAAGGTAATCGTCTATCTAGCTCTCTTTGACTCCTCCTCACTTTCTGTTGATATGATTGTGTGTCTCCTTCTAATCATCTCTGTTGTTTCCTTCCACATATGATTCTGAGCCTCCCTCCCTACTCTGTCAACCAGTGGGAGAAACCAACTAGTTTGTGGATCGGTCTCCAAGTAAGTCATTGCTCCTATTCCTTTGACTTATCTTTTTGCTACTAGTTTATTCGTCACGTAGTCGCTAGTGATTGAGTTAGTTGATCTAAATGTGCTGAACATAGAATCTTCTCTCTGATTCCTCTAATAAGAGAGTTATATACCTCCTGACATGTGCGGGTCTTATTCTGGAATCGTCTATTGTTTCTCTCTTGCCAAATTTCCTTGATTGAGAAGGCGAGAGAAATAATGTAGACAAGCTCAGTAGATTTAGAGATGTTAGTCAAACCCAAAAGCCAGTCCATTACCTCTGAAAGTGTATTGCCTGCATTAAGACTAGAGTTGAGTAGCTTTATCTGCTCCCATATGTCCTGCGAGAAAGGACATGTGAAGAATAGATGGTCCTTAGTTTCTAGTTCTGTTCGACAGAGAGTACAGATAGGGTCTATTGACATGAAATGGAGTCTATCCATTGTACTCAACCGATTAAGCATTGCTAGCCACAAAATGATAGAGTAGCTTGGCATTAGGCCTTTGTGCCAGACCATAGGAGCCCAGTCTGGCCTTGTGCTATTTTGAGTCTACCTTTGCCTGAATTTGACAATGCTGAAGGTATTAAGGGGGAGATTGAGACAACAGTAAACATCCTCCCTCTGTAGGTCAGGTAAATAGTGAGGGGTGAGGTGTTGTAGGTCAGCTGGTAAGGTCCACTGGTAAGGTGCTTCATGATTCCGGATGAGAGGCCTATGGCCTGTCCAATTATCAAACCAAAAAAAGGCCTTTCCAATTATCAAACCATTTCCTATTTTGCAAGAAACTAGGGGTTCAAGTATTGATCTGAGTTGCAGTAGGTAAGTCAATGGCCATAAGTAGGAGGACTTGATAGGAATGGACCAAAGACTAGAACCCTTCAATATATAGCTATGTAACCATCGGATCCATAAAGACTTCTTTTCTAGGAGAATATTCCAGAGATTCTTTGCCAATGCATCTTGATTAAATGAAGCAATAAGAATTACCCCCAGTTCCCCTTCCTCTTTGCTTTTGCACACCTCTTTCCATTTAACTTTAGCAAAGTGACTTGCTGAATTGATATTTCCCCATAAGAAGCTTCTAAAGATTTTGTCAATGGATTTTATCACTCCCTTTGCTAAAGAAATATTAGAGGACCAGTAGATGTGAAGAGAGTTCAGGACTGCCTTAATGAGTTCCTATCTCCCCCCAAATGAAAGCATCCAATTGGACCATATACCTAACCTTCTCTGTATTTTATCAATAAGAGCCTGGCATTCTGAAAATTGAATTCTTCTTGTAGTTATAGGAAGCCCCAAGTAGGTCAGGGGAGCTGATTTTCTACTCATCCCTATCAGCTGTGAAATTAATTGCTCCATATTGGTCACCCCTTCGAACAACATAAACTGACTTTTATGAAGGTTTATCTCCAATCCTGATAAATTCCGAAAGTCTAACAAGGTTTCCATAAGCAATTCAATTGACTTTCTATGAGCTTTAGAGAAAAGCAGTAGATCATCAGCAAAACATATATTGACTAGCTAAACCTTCTTACATTTAGAGTGAATTTGAAGGATTTACCATTTCCCACTTGCTTTTGTATAAGGAGGCTGAGGACCTCCATACATATTATGAATAGGTATGGAGAGAGGGGATCGCCTTGGCGCAAGCCCCTAGCCCTCTTGAACATCTCAGTTGGAGAGCCATTGACTAGGATAGAATAGGAAGGAGTGGTTATACAAGCCCGAATCCATCTGATAAACCTCTCAGGAAATCCCATTAATTTCAAGGTCTGAAGCAAGAACTCCCACTCAACATGATCAAAAGTCTTTTTAAAATCCACTTTAATGGTATAGTTGATACCCTTTCATTAGCTCTTGAACAAGTGTAAAATTATCTCCAATCCTTCTATCTTGTAGGAAAGCACTTTGATTATCTGATATCAGGAAGTCCAGGACCCTTTTCAGCCTGTTGGCTATAATTTTAGAAATTAGTTTATAGAGGAAGTTGGAACATGCAATAGGGTGGTAATCCTCCAAAGTAGTGCAGCAAGGATGTTTTGGGATCAAGCAGATGTGAGTTTTATTAATCTCCTTTAGAAGTGTATCCGTAGAAAAAAATTCCAATACTGTATGCTTGACCATAGACCCTATAAAGGGCCATGCTTTTTGATAGAAATAACAGTTAAATCCACCTGGTCCTGGAGACTTATTAAGTTTCATTCGAAACAGTACCTCCTCTATTTCTTGTTCTGTCATTGGAGTAATAAGGGCAGTAGCTTGTACCTGGGATAATTTGTGGTGAATGAGCCCAGCAAAGTTAATTGAACAGGGGTGAGTACAAGAGTAACCATAGAAGTGTCTGAAATATCTCACTGCTTCCTTCTCGATTTCAACTTGTGTGGAAATTTCCTCACCATTTTGGAGTCTGAGGGAGCAAATCCTGTTTACATTCCTCCTGGCAAGGATGGTATTGAAAAAGAATTTTGTACATCTTTCCCCATCTTTCAACTAACTAACCCTAGCTCTTTGCTCCAAGAGGTTGTCATGTTCCTTAGCCTTAGCAAGGTATGACAGTAATAAAGTTTTTTCAGTATGTAACAGCATACTATCAGTTGGATCCTGATTAAGTTGATGCTGCATCCGTACCAAGTTTTCTCGTGCTAAATTGATTGCATTTTGGGTAGAGGAGGCTCGGGTTCCCATTAGCTTTTTCATTTCCCCTTTGATAGCTTTAAGCTTCTGCACACATATATACTGAGAGGTGCCCACTAGTGCAGTGTCCAAACCTCTTTGAATAGCAGCAGGAAATCCCTCATCATCACTTAGGAAATTGTTAAAATGAAAAGAGCCCCTTCGATAAGTAGGATGGCCTAGGTTTTCAATCAGCATAGGAGTATGATCAGAAAATAATAGATCAAGGAAGGATGTGACACAGTGAGGGTACTGTATAATCCACTCAGTATTAACCAAAGCCCTATCAAGCTTTTTCCTTAATACCCATCTGCCTATCTGCTTATTACTCAATGTAAAGAATTGACCTTGGGATAACGAGAGAGGAACCAGAGACTTTTGAGGAAGCTTCTCAGTGTCCAAAATGGATCAAAGCTATGAAAAATGAGGTTATTGCATTAGAAATGAATCAAACTTGGGAGCTCATGCCAAAACCAGGTGATTTCAAAGCTATCACTTTTAAATGGATTTACAATATAAAGCATCAAACAGATGGATCAATTGAGAGGCACAAGGCTCATCTAGGAGCTCGATGATTTGCACAACAATATGGACTAGAATATATGAAACTTTTAGTCCAGTTATAAAGCTTACAAATGTATGAATCCTACTAACACTTGTAGCCAACAAAAATTGGAATTTGTGGTAGATGGATGTCAAGAATGCATTTTTGCAATGTGAGTTGGATCGAGAGATCTATATGAATCAGCTAGTGGGTTTTCATAGTCAAGATCATCTTGAATATATATGTAAGTTGGGAAAGGTAATCTATGGATTAAAACAAGCACCTAGGGCTTAATATGGTAAGATTGTTGAATTCTTGACTCATAATGGTTATTTGATAACTTTTGCAGATCGTAGCTTGTTTATTAAAATTAATGGAGATATGCTAGCTATTGTGCTGGAATATGTGCATGATTTAATCATATCAAGTGATTATAAAGAAGAAACTCTTCAAACAAAGGAGAATTTATTAGTTCGTTTTCAAATAAAAGACCTTAACTAGCTCAAACATTTTCTTAGTCTAGAAGTTGACAGAATTCAAGAAGGAATTCTTCCAACATCAACAAAAATATTCCAAAATTTGTTAGAGAAGTTTGGAATGCTTAAGTGTGAGTTTTGCTACCAATAGAGCCAAATACCAAAATTTGTGCTTATAAAGGGAAAATTTTGGAAGATGCAACAATGTATTGACAATTGGTGGGTAGTTTGATCTAATTAACTGTAACTAGACTTGACATTTCATTTATAGTTGGTGTGATGAATCAATATATGCCAAATCCAAAGAAGTCTCACTTGGAAGGTATTCAGGGAATTTTGAGATATGTGAAGAGAACATTTGGCTATGGTGTTTTGTACAAGAAAAGGTGGAGATTGCAAGTTAGTTGGTTATTGTGAGGCTAACTATTTAGGTGATTATGATACCAGACGTTTGACCATAGGATATGTTTTCATGCTAAGGATGGGAGTCATTTCTTGGTGAAGCAAACGCCAACCAACTATATCTCTATCAACAACAAAAGTAGAGTATGGAGCTATAACAATGGCAGTTCAAGAAACCACTGACTCATGCAATTGCAGGAGGATTTGCATTAACCAATAGGCTATGCAATAAGTCTATATTACGATAACCAATCAGTAACACATTTGATAGAAAATCCAGTTTTTCATGAGAGAACCAAACATGTAGATATACATTATCATTTTGTTAGGGAAAAGTTACGCAAGAAGAAATCGAAATGAAACATAATGACACACAGGAGAAGTTCCAAGTTGCGGACTTGTTCGTAAAAGGCTTAAGCAACAACAGGTTAGAAAACATTTGTCGTCGGCTTGGCATGGTGAAAGAGCATAAGCTAATATTAAGGGGGAGTGTTAAAATTACCAACATTAAGTAATGTTTGAATTGACCAAGGATATTGTTAGTTTGCTTAGCTCCTGTTTTTTTTAGTTAAATTAGTTTGTATTGAGTTGTTCTTAGTCATCAGGAAGTAGTAGAGTTTGTTCCGATAGTTAAGGAAGCAATCTTCTCCTGTATGTCTATATAAAGGCCATTATTTGCACTGAATAGAATATAGAATGATTCCTGCTCTCATCACATGGTCAATGCAAGCTAGAGATATGCCAAGTCATGTGGACACGATGAGCCTTACATTTGAGTCTATTCTAGCAGATTCATAGTAACTCTTATCATTGTAGGCCGATTTTTAAGTCAAAATTCCATCGTTTTCTCACTGCTTAGAGTTATCAAAGATTGTTACTAATTTCAGGTTTTTGTTTCCTATTTTATTAGGATTCTAATTAGTTATCTTCTATGTTTTTAAGGTTTCTTGAGATATTTAAGGACTTATAACTTGTGTAAGGCAGAAAAAGAGATACTCAATTTTACTGCATTTATTTTCTCTCAATTGTCAACAAGAGTGTTGAGCCCTTGCATTAACTTGTCTAACCACAGAACCTACAACATTTGGTAAGCTTCCCGTCCAAGTGAAGTCCACTTGCGAAGAAATCTTGAGCTTGAACCTTAGTTGGGTCCTTGCAAGCAACTCCATTCAAAATAACTGCCATGCACGAACACAAAAAAAGGTGAATAATAACGCATGGATATGCATAATCTATATATATATATGAAGATGGATATAGATAGATAGATATACCTCAGCTTGATGTGTCTGCCACGGAGAAATCTTGAGTAGGTTTGAATTTACTACCCTGCAGTTGTTTCTGATCTCTCCATTTGATCCTGTGAGTGGACTTATATTCCCCATTTTAATCATGGATTTTGCAAAAGTATCAAAGAAAAGGCTTTGGTTACTGTTAAAGCTCTGAACGAGAGCTTTGGTCTCCTCATCATCCCCAGAAAACAGAATCTGATCAGAACTGAGAAGGCCCTTATTGTTGATTAAGTTCTGAAAATAATGTTTGTCAAATAGGTCAGTCGAGTTCCGATCAAGAGCAGTGGTTGCGTTGCCATCACTTGTTAGAGGGCACAAGTTTTGCAGGTCAGACAGCATGGCTGATTCCATTGTAGGATCAGGAGCTCCAGTTCCTGAGAAGTTGAACAATCTATCACTGAAAGTTGCACATCTAGCTAATCCAATCGTGTGACCGCCTACAGATCAAAGAACATTATGTTAGAATTTTCCAAAATTCCTATATAACAATTATTAATTACGAGTTTTATAAAAATAAAAGAATTTGATCTAATTAAACATAATAAAGAAGTTAATAAAAGATTTGATTAAACGTACTGAAATTTAGTGAGAAAAATAGATTATAATCAATGTCAACTAGTTATTTATTGGAGACTCCATAAAATGATTGTTAAGGTCTCCTATTGTCTACTTAAGTAAGTTCGTGAACATATAATTTTTTTGGCTCGTTAAGAAGCTCACGCATTAAGAAAGATGCAGATAAGTTATACAACTTTTGTAAAAGTAGTTGAAGAGCTTATTCTAGCAGTTCAACAGCTTGTTTATCGAGCAATGTAAAGCAAAATATGTATTTTTTTTGCATCTTCTCTATGTATACAAGTTTACAGTTGATCTTGGGCGAAGAACTAAAGTTCATGCTGTGTTTAACACATTAAACACTTAAAAACCATGTTTACTCAATACCAAAGAATTGAATACGAAAACGGAGTTACCTGATAAGGACACAACATCTGTGAGGTTAAGACCAACATCAGAAAACTTGGAAATGATCGAACTAAGTGAATCAGTTGGAGAAGGAAGTCCACTGTTTGCTCCTGTCTGGTTAGCCACCGTTCCATCTCTTCTTCCAAGCAAAACTTTCCACGAAGGTCCTCCACTCTGCAAGAAAATTAAAAGAAAATAGGTATGTTA
>JAOSBN010000177.1:522800-543546 GCA_027563595.1 Erythroxylum suave
GGAACTCTTATTCAGTTTGATATTTTCTCATAAATTTTGTGTACACATATTTATTGGTTTTGAGAAATGTCGTTTAATTTGGACCTAGAATAAACATATGGTTTATTCATTACATAGAAGGGTGACTAATGAGAAATCTTGTATATGTAATACATGGAAGATACTACTCACTATAAGAGGACCTATCGCCATGATTCATATATATTTGATTTCTTGTAATTTGTGATGGTTTGGGTTAAATGGATCAAGTGGGAGAATGTAGGAATTGTTCAGTCAAACTCTTCCCTACCTTACCTACCTATCTATGGTCCATTTAATAATGCACCCTTATCCTACTTCATGATTTGGTCGCCCATAATCCTGACTGCTTGTCTCTGTGATGGCCAGAGACAGGTATGCAGTGGGTTTATAACATCGGTTGGTCCCTATCATCTCCAAGCTTCATCAGTTAACACCATCAATCTGCTCTGGAAGAGGACAGAAGCTCCAACCTTCATATAGACTAAGGAACTTCGATGGAAAGGCAATGGTTGGAGGTATTGTGCTTAAATTCCGCTGCTTATTTCACATACATATTACGGTTATATATATGTGTTTTCTGCATGGATTTTGTACATAAATACGTGTATGAAATGCTGCCTTGTGCTTGAATTTATTACATAATAAATACGTAAATATAATAAAGTATGATTCATAAATGATACATTAATATAAAACTTAATTTTCCTTCCAACAACTTTACAAAACCAATTTTTGAAATGGTTACTAAAAACCACTTTACCTATATAATTGTTAAACCTTTAATAATATCTATATGAATAAGTTGAGACAACTTTGCGATATATACGGAAAAGGGTATGTCAAGAGTCTAAACCCTTATAAAGCCTATATTTATTTATAATACGTTGGACCTTGTAATAATTTAATTGAATTATATTCACAATTCTAATTAAATTTTAATTAGAATAATAATTAAATACTAATTAGGTCTCAATAATATTTGATATCTCATATTGATTATTACTTATTAAATATCTTATATTTAACCGTAAAGTTTCTCAAATTTTACAATCACGTGCATCTTAATTAGATTATTTTTTTCTCTTCAACCTTTCTTTAAATGTGATTCATTAAGTTCTTAAACATTCTGATAGCATATATAAATTATATATTTAAATTATATTTAGAATTAAATAAATTAAATATCTTTGATTCTATAACTAAATAACTTATAGTCATAGGTCAAGATTAGTATTTAGTCATGTATCATGACTAATTAAACATTAGGAACATCGAAGTAATTTTGACTAACTTTTTCGCACATGATTTTTTTAGGATACAATTACTTTATCATGTTATTTTCAATTAAATAAAGTATGAAATTAATGTCTAACCTAGTTGATTCAAATCCCGTTACTTTTCTAACATTAGTTATTGATTCTTTTAATATCATTTGAAAACTATTTTCAAAGTATTATTCTACCTTAATAAGGATTTTCTAAATCAATAATATTGAAAAAAAGGGAGCACTCTTTCCTAGTTACTTTATGATGACAAATGTTGTATTGATTACTTAATTACATTCATATAATATAATTCATGTCATGAGTCTATAGCTTATTAATTGTAAGACATAAGCCAAAATAATTGACAAATTTAAGTCTAGTTGATGTAAACATATGGTCTTGTAATAAGTATAAAATAGAAGTACATAAGTAGCTTAACATTTGATACTTTATTTTCAATGAAATAGATTCAACAATTTCTTTAATATATCAATATGATAGCCAAAGCTCAGGCTCCGAATCAAAGATTAAATCCAAATACAACTTTTATTCAAGTCAAGATTCAGAATAACAAACTTAATGCTTATATAGATACAGGAGCCACTATCTGTATAGCAGCTAAAACAATATTAAATAATTGGAAAAAGCTCAACAAACCTTTACAAATAAGAATTTTTCTAAAGTTGGATGGTAGACCATAACTAGTTAGTTTCTTTAGTGACTACTCACACTTGTTGTTATAGCTCTAATAACTTTGCCTCTTTTTTGTTTGATGAATCCTTTAGACTGATGATAGCTGCTTCCATTCTCAAGTGAGTGTATCTGCAAGATTGTTAGCAAGAGAAGAAATATATTGAATTTGAAATTGATATTAAGCTAATTCCAATTGCCATCGAATTAATCGGCCCTTATTATAATTGGTTTTAATATTATACTTGGTAAATCCACATAAATACTTGGAATCTGTCTGAATTAAAAAGTCAACTGGTAATAAGTCTACCTTCCATTTGCGTAATGTTTTTAGACATGCCAATGTTTCCTTCTCATGAATAGGATATTTCCTTTCAGTGGAATTGAATGTGCCATTGATATATTTACATGAAAGATATTTCCTTAAGTTAAGTGGTTTTGCCAAGAGGCAACCTGTCTATGTATCCACGCCCGCATCAATTTTTACAAGCAATTTATCCTTCTAAGAATAATTGTATAAATCTGGCAAATTCGTAAATAGATGTTTTAATGCTTTGATAATATTAGTGTCTTCCTCAGTTCATGACCATTGTTGTTTTGCACTGCACTTGAGTTGTAAAGTTTTTTTTTCTTTTGCTAAATCTTTTAAAAATCCTTGGTCAGATGTATAATTTAATAATCCTAAAAATTTTTGAACTTCTTTTATATTTTTTATTTCATTGGGAAAATTTTGTAATTTTTCAAAAATATTTGGTTGTAATTTAAGAAGTTCATTATAGAATTCTATACCTAAACATTCAATATTTTTCTTTTTACTTAGAATTAATCCTTTCTGTTGACGTCGAGATAAAACAATTTTTACTTTTTATAGATGATCATCTTTGCATTTATTTGAAAAAATAATAATATCATCTATTTATGCTAAGGTAAATTCATCTAATCCTTCTAAATTATTATCCATAAATCTTTGATAAATACTAAGGGTTTGTTTTAACCCAAAACATAATACATTCCATTGATAATATTTTTGAGGTGGACAGGTAAAAGTTGTTAATGATTTTGTATTTTCATGTAATCTTAATTTCCAATATCCTGATTTTGCATCTAAAGTAGTAAACCAATGATGTCCTTTTAAACGATTAATAATATAATCTTTTCTAGGTAATTTATATGCATTGCCTATTGTGGCTTTGTTCAATTTTTTATAATTAATTACCATATGTCATTTTCCTCTTTTCTATTCAGAATGATTATTAATATGTTTTTAGTTACACCGTCACTTAATGGGATAAGATTTGAAAAGAAAATGAAAGATGAACCTACTTTTTCTAATTCTATCTCTGTTTTGTTAAAAAAAGATAAGTATAATATAATTTAATTAACTAGATATGCCTTATCTTTCAAAATAACTTTAATAGTAAATGGAAGTTCCCATAAGTAAATTCAAATGAGATAAAAATTCTCATACTTTATCAATGTTTAACCTTTTATAAGAAATAAAGTATACTCATAGATGAAAAATCTCCCCCTTTTCTAAGGTTTAAGAAAATAATAATAATAATGTGAGAGAAACAAGAAAGAGAAACTCTTGTTTCCCTAAGCTTGGTGTCCTTCAAATGCCTTACTTCTCCTTGCCATCCTCTCTAGCTAACTTCTCTCACCTTTTATTTGCTAGATCTCCTTACTTAACTTCTCTTCTTCCTTCCATTCTACTTCCTAAAAGCCTCGTAGCTTCTCTCTTTTTTTACACCTAACTCATTAGCACCTTTGAAATAAACTTTTAAAAAAATTTATTTTTGTCAGACTATTTTTACCATTTTAGTTATGTCTTTTTCTCCCTCCTAAACTGTTTTCAACCTAACCCTCAACTAGATCAATTTCTCCTCTCTTTCTACTACACTTTAACTCACCACTAAGCTTCCTAGCTCTCCCTTTGAAACACTTAGCTCCCTAGTACCTCTAATCAACCTAAACTTAGTCAACCCATCCCTAGTTGTTTAGGCTATGTTTGGTTGGACGTAAATTTTTTAATAGAATGGAATAGAATGGTTTGTAATGAAATGAAATCTAAATGGATGTAATATTAAAATATTATTGTTTTGGAGTGATGGAAGGGTTCATAATATAATATAGTGAAATATTATTTGGAAGAAAGGTTTATATTGTAATATGGTGAAAAGTAGTTTATCATTTTATATTTCATCCTAAACCCCCCAAATCAGAGGTTTCTCATTTTTACTGTTTAGGATGGAATGGGATGTAATATAAAACCCTCCTCTTCCATGCCATTCTATTATAAACCCTCCTCCCAAATGATGGAATAATATTATATTTCATTCCATTTCATTAATAAATCCCCAACCAAACATAGCCTTAGTCAATCCTACTATAACAACTTCCTCGTTAACAATTTTAAGGATTTAGCCCTATCTCAGCATCCTTCTCCTTCAAAATTTGGCCCATCTTATAGTCAAAATTCTAAGATGAGCTAGAACCAAGTAGTGGGAGATTCCCCCTAGGTCAGGCTTCTATATTGTCCCCGATCATCAATGAAAGGAAACTCTCAAGTTTCTCCTCCATAATTATCAAATAGGGAGCCAATAAGTAGTCCTCTACTTTGGTTATCTTCTTCCTTTGAAAGAGGCCATCTTTCCCTCTCCTTCATAAATGGGATATGAACTACCAGAAGCTTTAGGATTAAAGTATGTACTACTAAGTAAAAATAACTTTTTTTTCTTTGTTTTTAGCTTAAAAGCAGAGTCACAATAAATAATTGGGGCTAGAACTTGGAACCTAAGCAATAGGCCAATCATTTTACAACTATGGCAACTAGGTATGAAGTTTGAGCTTATGCAAAAAAATATAGTCCCCTTATGAATCAATATTCACAACTTTCTATTATAATGATAGTTCATAATAGACTTGAGTTATTTAGTAAGTTACATAATGCAACCAATAGGAATGGATGAAGCAACAACATCCCGTAAAACGATTGGTTATGCAAGGTTATGAGTAGTGGTGAATATGACGAGGACTTACTTGAGACTACACCTCTTCTTAGACTTAGATTAGACAATGCTCTTATTGAAGATTCGATTATTATAGCTTATCAATGGAGACTAAATACTAAAGAGCTTGGTAAATTTTGGAAGCCTATGTATAAAAGGTTCAATAGAGATGACTACTTAGATTATTGTGATAAGAAGTTAAATGATATCAAGAAAAATTATAAATTACCATCAGTCAAAATACTAGTTCTTCATAAGCTCTAAAAGAACTAGAACAAATAGAGCTAGAGGCTAGTAACAGTTCTAACTTTATTATTATTAAAGTAGAGAAGAAGGAGTTAACCAAGATATCAATTATACTCAAAATCCAAAAGGAACTAAACATATGGAGCTAGAAGTTGGAAATAACTTTAGCTCATCTAAGGTTAAAAAGGAGAAAAGGGAGGACAGTTCTCTAATATTATAATTATTTAAACTATTGATAAACTTGCATTGCCAAATAGTCACTCAAATATCAATAGTCTAATGGAACAAAAGGTTAGTCTTTCAAAAGGTGATGACTTCAAACAAGATACAGGAAGGAGATTTAGAAGGAAAAATAAAGCCAAAGGCTCTAAGAGCCTAAACAAGAAAAGATGAATCTTCTCATATGAAATGTAAGGGAATTAATTTCCCAAAAAAATAAATGCTCAAAGATTACATTATGAAAATAAAGCCTATAGCTATAAGCCTTTAAAAATTAAACTAAAGAGGACAAGTACGAGAAGCTTCCTTTCTTAGAGAATCACTAAAGCTTTATTTCTAATAACAAATACAACCATAACAGGAGAATAATATTAGCTAATAATCCAAGTAAAATAGGGTTACAACTACTAGAGAGCTCTAACCAAAATATATGTGCCTCTGCTTCTTTGGTGCAAGCAAAAACAAAGTGTTTAATCACTTTTATATATAGATCCAATCTAGCATTCGAAAGGAATGCGTTATGAGAAAAGTTCAAGAATTTACACTCTGATTATTGAAAATTTTAATAGTACACTATAACTATCAGAAATAGAAAGGAATGCCTACTTAAGGAATTTAATAAAGCCCTTAGAAGATGCATGGAGAATTAGGAAGTCATAGAATTAAAGATGGAAGGTAAATTTTATATATGAAACAATAAACAAAGTGATAGATGACATATAAAGAAGAAATTGGATAGACCTATAGTAAATGAAGTCTGTCTTTAACAATTCCCAAATAGTAAAACCATTTTCAGCAATTCTTTACTCTCATATTATATTCCAATTATTATTCAAAATCTCACTTAGAATTTTCTAAAGAAATCACCCTTTAGATTCATCAATTACTTAATAGAGATAGAGGGCCTTAAAGAAGCTATTTTTAAAGGTTTAGCTCCATCTATCAAGGATGTAAAGGCTTCAATTACATGAAAAAAACTACAATGGGTAAAATAGAAATTCAAGTTGCTCAATTAGATTAAATCCCTATCACACAAAAGCCTTTATCTTATACCTAACTAAGGTTGAAACTAGCTTAGAAAGCTCTCTATCTTTGCCCAGGTGATCCAAACAAGCTCTCAAAGGGGCAAAATACACTGAGGAAATATTTTAAAGCTCTAGAAAATCATAAACCCTTACTTAAACATAATTTAAGGATATCTTAGTTGAAAGAAAGTGACCAAAACACTTGTTTTTTTTCATAAATTGATGATACATAGAAGGAGTCTAGAATATCATTACTCATAAAGAACAATGGAAGCTCAGCATAAACTTAAGAAGAGATGAAATTATAAGCTTTTGATTACTTCAAAAATTCTTTGAAATCACATTCAAATATGTCATCCTCTACTAGTCTCCTCAATTTATTCATCACTAATAATATCATTGAATAAAAAACAACCTCCCTACTAATTAAAGGTAAGGCTAGGTACTACTAGATCTCCTCAGATACCATGTTCAACGAGATTTTTACTAGGTTGTTGTTGTAACCATATCATTGAAGTTAAAAAAAACTAGTTCCTGATCTAACGGTTTAGTGTTGAAGATGTCAAGAAATTAGTTTTTTAAGCTAAAACCAAGTAAATCCTCAAGTCTAGGTGGGTTAAAAGTGGAAAATACTAAAAGAAATTATAAGACATATATTTTCCTAATTCCAAAGATCCTTAACCTAAAAACATTTCAAGATTTTAGGATTATCTTATGTTTTAACACCCTTTATAAAATAATTATCGAAATTATTGCTTATAAACTAAAGGTTGTGCTGAAACATCTTATTATTGATGCTTAAAGGGCTTTTATTGCTAGAAGATTGATTACTTTTGGCACAAGAACTTTTCAAGGGCTATAAGAGAAATAATTGAAATAAGAATTGTGTAATTAAGGTGGAATTTCATTAGGCATTCGACTATATCGGCAGCTATATTATACGCTTATTAGATGCATTAGGCTTTCTTTTAACTTTTATCAATTGGATTAATCAGTGTATTTCAACAACTCCCATTGTAGGTATTATGAATAAAGAACCAATAAGAATATTTAAATGTGGGAAAGGATTAAAACAAGGAGCACCTATCCCTTTTAACTTTTTATCATTTACATGGAATCGTTATCCAAACTTCTAGCTCATTCTATGAGGAAAGATAAAAGTTATTAGTACCATTCTCAATGCAAGAAATTGAAAATACCTAGCCTTGCACTTACTGATGACTTGTTATTATTCTCAAAGAAAAAGATGAGTTTGTTACAATACTGATGACAATAATCATACCTTTAAGTTAATCTCAAGACTATCCATTAACAAGAACAAAAACTATATTCTTATGTCAGTTAGAGCAAGAAATATGTCTTCACTAGTTTTAATATTAAGTGGCCTCCCTTTGCATATATGGGACTACCAATTACCACAAGAAGACTAAGATATAGGGATTACTTGCCACTACTAGAGAAAATTAATAAAAAAAGGATCAATCATTTAGGTAGCAGAACTCTTTCCTATATTGGTGAAGTTAGTCCCGGCCTTGGGCAGGCGCAAGCAGGGCACTTGGCCATGGCCCTACCCCTTTAGGAGCCCACTGTCACTGCCACGGTCATTCTCTTACAAGCTTTCTTCGTTGTCTTTCAAATTCCTAAAGCTAGAATCATATATCAAAACACACACTCATTAGGGGCCCACTTTCACGTACATTTTAGCACCGACGTTCATTCTTTGGATACTTGGAGACTATTAAATTCCTTTTAATAATTGCAAAAGTAGGAAAGAGACAATTTTGGGTTGATATAATTCCTATATTATTACATAATCTTTTCATCTTCCAAAGACTAACGTTAATTTTTAGCTTCTTATACTTATAATTTCGTTTGAAGTTTCTTACACTCTTTTTTTTTTATGACCATCAACATATGAATTTAAAATACTCTAACTCAAAATTTACAACAAAGGATTTTTCATGTTCTGACTTCTGAGTTTTAAATGATAATTTAAAGGCAAAGTTTTTAAATTTTTAAATGTATTTTTAGCTTACTAAAAATTTGAATATATTATAATTAATTTAAAATTTGTCATTCATGTGGACACTATATTAGCATTTTAAATCAAAACATTAATATTAAATGATATTGTGTTTATTTATTTTTAGAATACTTATTATTTATAAAAATATAATTAAACATTAATAAATAATTTAATTTTTACAATTATAATTTTCATTATATTTTGGCCCAAGTATCGTAATAATTGTTTGATTTGTATTCTTGTAGAGGTCCACATAAGTTTAGTAATAATATGACTAAAGTCACATATGAGGATTTGATAAGTTAGTGTATGTATAATTAATAATCAAGTAATTAAAAATCTAAACAATATTCTTAATCATTAGAAAAATGATGTAAAAGTTCACTACATAAAGATAATATAAGAAATAGTAAAAGTATTGAAAATGGTATTTAAAATTTTTAAGATCATGATTTAGGAAGTTCTTTTCGTAAGTCTATTAATTTCTTGTATTTTTAGAAATTAGTATTTTTATAATTAAAATTTGTTCTTTGTTTCTTCATTTTTAATATAAGATATTAAATTTTACTCTTTACTTTTTTTCTCTCTCATAGATATGATACCATTGATATATCCTTGTAATATATTATCAAGCTATTGGTGATCTGTTGTACCTGCATGCTTCTTCCAGTTCCATATAGGTGTTTTTGTTCTTTTTATAGTTCAATTGTGTTATAATTATATATTACCGATTTATTGGAGTCATTTTTTTACTTCGCCCGGAGCCTATAAAATGTTTGGAATGGCTCTGGGTGGAGTCTAACTTATTCACTTAATCCTCTAACCCTCACCTATTTCTCTGGAAGGGCCTAATCAGGATACGAAAAGATTGCTTAAAAACTATCCTTGGTTCTGAAAACTACAAGTGGAATGGATAAATGTGTCAGCGTAAAGAATTTGGTAGGCTTGGTACCAAAATTGTTTCAATTTCTAACAAAGTGTTAATGACAAAAGATTGCGAAGAATCTTCTCAAACAAGGAAACATTATAAAATAAATTCACAGCTACTTCCCAAAGGGAAAAAGTTTATGACAAATTAAAAACAAAACCACCACATCTTGATTTTTATCCCAATTGATAAAGCTAAGGGAACTACTCCCTTAGAATATTGAATTCGGAATTGAAAATGGTAAGTTTGGTTCATTTTGGTACTATAATTTGAGTAAAATAGGCCCCTTACATAGGTCAAATATAACCCTAACTTTGGACAATTCATTTCCTGAAATTTACAAAGTTATTTCCATTCTTGCAGATAACAATTGGGCAATGCAGTCAGACATATGACTTAAATACTTACCTAACTATTATCCTTGAGCAAGGGAGGAGGACTATTATATATGGAAAAAGGAGCCTCCAGGTACTTTTACCAATGCTTCCCGGAAAGCAATTCTTCAGCCGCAACTTCAAAGAATTGCCTCGCCTAATATCACCTGTGGCAAACAAGCAACATCAAAAATCTCATTTTTTGTGTGGCTCATCTTCAAGAAAAAATTGGGAGCATTAGACCACCTAAGCTTCATTAACAAATCCCCTATTTTCTATCATTGCAAATCTAGAAATGAGTCTTTCACCTATTTATTCTTTAGGCGTGAATATTCAAAGTTTATATGGAATAAAATTCAATCCTTGTGTAGGTTTAAAATGCATAATTTTTCTTATCAAGAGGTACTCGGCATAATCAACCAAGGAAATAGGCTCTCCAATGCATATAAAGCTCTTACAATATAGCTTTTGGAAGCTCTATGTACTATATATAAAAAGACAGAAATGCTAGGCTCTTCCAAGTACAAGAAAAATAGATAAAAATTGGCATAAAATCATGCATATGTTTTTCTATACATGAACATTTCCTTTCCGGGAGGAGGATATTAGAGAAAGAACGAGATGCTCTACATGTAAAGGTTTAGATCGTAATTTTTTGTGTATATATAAAGTATAACAATTCTACTAAAACTCAAATTAAAAGAAGACCTAAACTGCCGATTCATTTTGTTAGTTCAGCAATTGAATTGAAAAGAAGAAAGCGTATTGTCAACATTTCTGAATTGAATGTCAAGTGGTTAGTTGTGGCCCCGGAGATTGTAAGACACAAAATGAGCTTATAAAGTGGTTTCTGGCTCATATGGACTCGTGCCAACGTCATGGACGACCATACACGAAGACTTTTCTTTTTAAATATGCCGATTTGTTAAATAAATAAGAATGCAAGTTGTGCATTTAGCGGTTGTAAGAGGTTTCCGAGAAGGTTATGACTATCTAACTTCCAGTAAAATGAAAACTCAGGACAAAACATCATCTGAATGATTTTGACGTAGAAGCTTTATAGTTTTAATTAATAACGTTAACATCAACGCATTCCATTACTCTGTATCATAGGGTACAATATATAGAGAGTTCAGACACACATGAAACCCTAATCATAAGTGAGGGTAAATATGTAAATACATAAATGTATCTCTATACTTCTATATGCCCCCTCAAGTCGGACGTCCGATGGCAAAGTCCGATCTTGTCACGTAGCACAAGGAAATGAGATCTAGGAAGTGGTTTGGTGAGAGCATTAGCGAGCTGATCAGTAGAAGCAACATGAGCCACTCGAAGACAACCACTCTGAATCTGCTCTCGGATGTAGTGAAAGTCCATGTCAATGTGTTTCATCCTGGAGTGAAAAACGGGATTAGAGCACAAGTAGGTGGCACCAACATTGTCATAGTAGATGATGGGAGCAACTGGAATTGAAATGCCTAACTCGGTAAGAAGAGAACATATCCAACGCAACTCAGTAGCAGTGGAAGCCAAAGCCCAATACTCAACCTCAGTAGACGAACGAGCAACAGTGCGCTATTTGCGCGAGCTCCAGGATATGGGACTACCACCAAAGTAGACAACATAGGCACTGGTAGAGGTGTAGTCATCCTTGTTACCGGCCCAGTCTGCATCAGAGAAGGCATACAAGGATAAGGGAGAGTCACGGCGCAACAGAATATCGAGATCTAAGATGCCCTGAAGATAGCGGAGGAGACGCTTAACAATAGTCCAGTGATGAATAGTAGGTCAACGTATAAACTGCGAGAGCCGGTTAACAACAAAGGCAATTTCAGGCCTAGTCAGACAGAGATACTGCAAACTGCCAACGACCATACGATAATCAGTAACATTCTCCATGAGAGGACCATCAAGGAGAGACAGCTGAGAGTCACTAGGCAGAGGCGTAAGCACTGGCTTGGAGTCCAGCATATGAAACCGAGAGAGTAAATCCACAGTGTACTTCCGCTAAGAGAGACTAACTCCACGAGGATGAGAGAGGACTCAATACCCAAGAAGTAGGATAGATCCCCAAGATCCTTTAGAGTGAACCGGGATGCCAGAGTTGTAACAAACCGATCAATGACAGAGGGAGTGTTACCAGTGATAACAATATCATCAACATAGATCAAGACGTAAAGCACCACGGAGGACGCAGTGAAGATGAAGAGTGATGTGTCTGATAATGAATTGCGAAACCCCTGGGAGAGTAAGAAGGAGCGCAACTCTGAATACCAAGCTCTGGGCGCTTGCTTCAAGCGATAGATAGCCTTCCACAAGCGACAAACATGATCTAGGTGATCTATATCAACAAACCTTAGAGGCTAAATCATATAGACATCCTCTGAAAGATGACCCTGTAAACAGGCATTGCTAATGTCAAGTTGCTAAAGGGACCAACCACAACTAGCAGCAATATTCAAAATCAATCAAATGGTGGTAAGTTTAATAACAAGACTGAAGGTCTCATGGTAGTCCACACCAGGGAGTTGGTGAAAGCCCTTAGTAACCAAGCCAGCCTTGTAGCGATCAACAGAGCCATCAGAAAGATGTTTGATCTTGAACACCCACTTACAACCAACAACATTAGTAGCAAGATCAGGAGAAACCAGTTCCCAGGTGCCATTACATAATAACGCATCATACTCCTTAGACATGGCTGCACGCCACTTAAGATCCCGAAGGGCCTGTGCAACAGTACTAGGTTCAAAATCAGGGACATGCTGAAGATGTGCAGAAAGAGAAAGCTTTTGGATAGGCTTGTGAATATGATTTTTGGCACGAGTAACCATGGGTTGAATATTATGAGGTGGAGAGGAATGCGGTGAGGATGGGTCAGAAGGTGGGGAAGACAGGATATCAGAGGAAGGTGCGGAAGGAGGAGTAGGGGCCATAGGAGTAACAGCAAGAGGCATGATAGGAGTGGGCGAAGGAAGGGGGAAATTTGTGGGAGAAGTGAGGTGGGAGGAGTCCAGTCGGGAGACGAGTTGTCATCATTAGAGATAGGAGGCTCAGAAGAGGACACACGGAACGGGAAGATAGACTCAACGAACTCCACATGATGAGATATATAGACACGTGAGGAGGAACGATCAAGACAAAGGTAGCCACTCTGGGTCAAGGAGTAGCCCAAAAAGACACAGGGAACAGAACATGGTTGGAGCTTGTGAGAGTTATAAGGATGTATCCAGGGATAGCATAGGCAGCCAAAGATGCGAAGCTTGCTATAGTTAGGAGGAGAGTCAAAAAGTTTTTCCATTGGTGAGACCATATCTAAGGTAGGGGTAGGAAGTCAATTGATCAAATAAACAGTTGTGGAAAAGGCATAAGGCCAATAAGACAGGGGGATAGAGGCATGGGAGAGTAAGGCAAGACCAGTCTCAACAACATGACGATGCCTCCTCTCAGAGTAGTCATTATGCTAGGGAGTGTGTGGAGGCGAGGTAAGATGGGTGATGCCGTTATCAGCAAGAAATGAGGCAAGACCTATGTACTCCCCACCATTGTCTGAGTAGAGAGTAGTAATACGAGTTTGGAAGTAATTTTCAACCAACGCACGATATTTAATGAAAATGTCATGGACTTGTGATTTTTGTTGCATAGGATACAACCAGATGTTCTTAGTGAAATGATCAACAAAGATGACATAGTATTTGAAGTTATCTAAAGAAGAGACAGGAGAAGTCCACACATCAGAGAAAATAATTTCTAAACGTCTCAATGATTGTAAAGTAGAAGTAGCAAAAGGGAGCTTGTGGCTCTTGTTACATAAACAAGCATCACACGCAGCATGAGGCTGTGAGCTAAAAATAGGTAAATGAAAACAAAAAAAAAATGCTTGGAAATAGACTCAGCAGGATGACCTAGACGATTGTGTCAGTCGACCAAGCTGGCTTTATTGCTGGAGAAACACACTTGCCGGGAAGAGAGGGAAGACGGCAGCTCATAGACTCCATGACTAGAAGGTCCCACTACCAGGGTGGCTCCCGAGATGAGATCCTTGATAACAAAACCAGAAGGGAAAAATTCAACAGAGACATTGTTAGATAGACATAATTGAGAGACAGAAATTAAATTTTTGCTCATATAAGGAACACATAAAATAGGGGATAATTGTAATTGACGAGTAGAGGAAGTGATAGAAGATAAACCAGTGTGGGTAATTAGAAGGGAGTTGCTATCACCAATGACCACTCCATCACCTGCAGAGTAGGGTGCATGAAGGGAAAGATTAGACAAATCAGTGGTGATATGATGAGAGGCACCGGAATCTAACAACCATGGAGGGCTCGACACAGGGGCTAGAGATGGCATGCTGGGACTTGCAGTAGCAAAGGCACGTGGCTGCGAAGGCCGAGACTGTGGGGGAACAGTGGAGCGAGGAACAGCCGGCCGTGGAGGAACTACAGGAAAGCCAAGGATCTGTTGCACGACGGGACCATATTGGGGACATTGCGCTACCTTGTGCCCCTGAACACCACAACCTTAGCAGTAGCCAAGGAAAGGACGTGGGGAGTTGCGTCTGGGGCGAGAGGAGGTGGACTGCCAGGGAGTAGAATGCTGCGACTGCCAGGAAAAATTTTTCTGCGGCCAGGAGTTGTTGGAATTGTACCAGGGCTGCTGGGGGGAAGGTGTAGACTGTCCAGGAGAAGGTAGCAACCACTGTGCAGATGCTGGATGAGGACCACGAGGGTGGGCAGGCCTGGGAGAGAAACTGGTTGCATGAGCAGGGGCAGGGAACACAGGAGATGACGAAGATTGCAGAGCTTTAACGATAGCTTCCTGGTTTAGCATTTTTTCGTACAACTCATCATATGAGGGGTAGCCATCTCTTGCATGGAATGCATCACAGATTGGACAGTACACAGGGTCTAAACCCTCAAATAACTTCTCGACAACATCACCCTCATCCATGGATTTACCAAGGATAGCTAGTTGATCTACAAGACTTCGAACAAATTGAAAATATTCAGTAATAGATTGAGTACCTTGAGATGCCCCCTTAATTTGAGCCTTCAATTGTTTAATGTGGCCTTTAATAGGCTTTGCGTATGTAGCAGCTAGTAATTCCCAAGCCTCACGATAAGTGGTGATACGATGCAAGAGAGAGGCAACAGTGGGCGTTAAAGTGCCAAGCAACGCTCCAAGAATCAACTTGTCCTGCCGTTGCCAAGTAGTGTACGCAGGATTCGGTTGTAATTCACTAGAGACTTCAATAAACTCAAGCGGCACAACCAGAGTGCCATCAACATAATTTTGTAATCCATAACCAATCAAAAAAGAATAAAATTGCTGTCGCCATGCTAGATAATTGAGGGGAGTGAGTTTGGTTGTGGTGTGATGAGAGAGTGACAGCACAACCAATGGATGTGTAGGATCAACAATATTAGAAAGGAGAGGTGAGGTATGCACAGGTGGGAAGGCAAACGTGCCGGATGAAGCAGAAGAGCCGTCTGCCACCATGGTTGAAACAGAAAAGCAGAAAAACAAAAAGACTAGTTTCAGTAGGTCAACGCCGCACAAGTGTCATTGGGTGTCAACCCTTGTGGGGCTCTGATACCATAATATCGTTAACATCAACGCATTCCATTATTGTGTATCATAGGGTATAATATATACAGAGTTCACGCACATATGAAACCCTAATCATAAGTTAGGGTAAATATGTAAATATATAAATGTATCTCTATACTTCTATATTAATTTCTAGGATCTGCTCATCGCGTTTATGGGCTTTCCCTCTTACAACAAAATTTAATAAAATTCCTACCTTACCTGATCAGAAGACTGTTGCTTTTGGGGTTTTAGATTCTTAATTTCTTGTTTCCCTAAGACCGTGGGTCCATTCTGAACTAATACCAGATCTAGAGTACCAGCTTCCACGTTCAGCGAAACCAAAAGAAACTAAGCCACTGCTACTATAGTGCTGTGAACTTTCCATTTCGTAAAGTTTTCCAAAGAACTAGCCATCTTTGAAAGGAAAGGTCCTGCTTTCCGTCAAAACTTTCCCAAGACATATTCCTACTTCAGTGACCCACTATGGATTCGAACTCTATTTATGATTAGCTTTAATCAGCGTCCTGTTGGTGGGGGTGACTATCAGGAATCAACTGATCCATCTTCACGCCCAGTTAATCTTCAACCTGACGACGATCAACCTTTTCCTTAGGCCTCAGATGAAGATTCTTTGTACAAGACAGGTGATTTCTCTCATGTTGTCTTCAAGTACATAAGTGACATCTTAATGGAAGAGGACGTGGAGGACCAACCTCCTGTGTTGCAAGACAGCTTGGCTGTTCAAGCTGCAGAGAAGCCCTTTTATGATGCGCTTGGCCAGAAGTATCCTCCTTCCTCCTCTTCATTCCCTCTCATTACTCAAAAAATCGCCGCAACTCTAGATGCGAATTTCACCTCAACTACTAGTAGTGCGAGCAGCTGTTATAGCAACTCTGCAACCAGCAACTTCGCTGAGTTCTATCCAATTTCAAATCAATGCGAGTTTGAATGCTCTGACTTCAGTAATTTCCCCGAGTCCAATCCAATTTCAAATCAATACGAGTTTGAATGCTCATTTGCACAACTGTTATGATTTGATCCAATTGCAAGGTATGGGACTTGGATCCTATATCGATTAAATATAAAATTGATGTGGGATTTATAAGGAATTTGGGCTCTCCACTCTCATAAGCTAGCTTTTAGGGTGGTTCTCCTAAAGTCCTTATCAATTGGTATCAAAGCCGGTCTTGGAGTGGTGGCCCACAGAATGGTGGCCTGGAAGTGCCAGTCGTGACCAACGTGACCGTGACCAAAAAAGATCTCAGAGTGGTGGCCCATGGAGTGGTGACCTGAAAGTATCAGTCGTGACCAACATGGTCGTGACCAACGACCTTATGAGGGTGGAGAGCCCAAAGTCCTTATAAATCTCACATCAAATTTATATTTAATCGATATGGGATCCAAGTCCCATACCTTGCAATTGGATCAAATCGTAACATTCGTCTCCCCATAAGGACCAATGTCCTCGTTCGTCATGGTCATGTTGGTCACGGCTGATACTTTCAGGTCACCACTTCGAGATCCTTATTGGTCACGGCTGGTACTTCCAGGCCACCACTCCGTGGGCCACCACTACAAGACTGGCTCTGATATTAATTGATAAAGACTATAGGAGAACCTCTCTTAAACTCCTTATCAACTTGTTGCATTGCATGAACTACGATAGGTACCAAGTTCATAATTTATTATAAAAACAACAATGTTGTTTCGATTAAAAAAATTGCCCTTTGGCTTGAGTAATCGAACGTTTGAAATTTAAAATTTTAAAAATATAAAAATTCAAGTTCGACTCAAAGCTCGGCAAACTCAAGTTAACCTTGTTAACTTTAGTTTAAAGCCTGATTTGGTTCAACTTGAAATTAACAAATTAAGTTTGAATTAATTAAGGCTTGGTTTAAGGAAGTGGTAGCGGTTAATAACCTGCTGAAATGATAAGTACTTATGTGTTTGATATTGGTGTTTTGGTAACTAGTGAAACGTGAAAATAGGTGTTTGGCAAGTGCGGTTGCGGTTGCTAAAAAGAAATAAAATGACTAAAAAGCTCATTGATTTAATAAACTATTAATTTTTGTATAAATAATTAAAAATATATAATTAGTCATATAAATTTAAAATTATAAATAATAAAATATAAATAAAATAAATTTAGTAAATAAATATTTCAAAAAATATATTACTAGTCATATAAGTTCAACTTATAAATACTAAATTATTAAATTAAAATAAGAAAATATAAATAAAATATTTCACCTTACTTAAATAATATTGACAAAACTTTCTTTTATTAATTAAGTAAGGGTATAATGGAAAATACTAAAATATCATGAGGTTATTACTGAAAGGTAAAATTTTTACCGCATAAGTGGTTTCCTACCACAGCCGTCTTTCTGCTTATCTATTTCTGTAGTGGCACCGCAGCTTTCTCCAACTTACGGTTGTCGACTGCAAATCTAAACTTGTGGCTGCGTTTAGAAACTGCCGTGCATAAATACTTATCCTCACCGCACCACAGATCCAAACGCATCCTATATTTTGAATCGAAATCAAGTTTAGAGATCAACTTAAATAAGAAGTTTAATTCCTGAGTAATAGTTTGAAGTAACATTATTTTGCAGCAATTCGAGTTCATGTCATGTTGTCATTCTTAATTTTCAATAATATTCGTACTGAAATAGAAGTATCACTTAAATCGAATTTATTACTTACCTTTAAACTATTAATTCGTTAAATGATTTACTAGAAACGTGTAAATTAAATGATTTATTACACTTGAACTAATTTCGGGTCGAGTCTTCTAAACAAAAAACTCATAACTCTAAATTTAATTTTAAGCATTATACACAACTTTGAAAAGGAAATTAGGGTTTATGATAAAATATAATAAGTGAGAATTGTCATTTTTAATTTTTTAATATCTCTTATATTCTTATAAATTTCCAAAGCACCAAATGTTGATAAATGAAAGGATAAGTCAATCAATATGGAAACATTTGATTTGCATAGAAGAATTAAATATGTTTAGATCACATTCAAGTTGTCATTATCACCTAATTATATTAACATTAAGTGAAAATGACGTTGCTTTCTAAATTTAAAATTTTTTAAAAATGAAATATAATCAAGTTGGACGCAGACTCGATTGGGCTCGAACTCAAGTCTCCTACCTTGGGTCCATTAGGCTTGGAGTTGGACCCGAACTTAACTCGAATCAGTCCAATCTATTGACATCCCTCGCCTGATTTATTTTAAACTTAGTAAATTAAGTTTGATTTACTTGATATAATATATATCTATCTATATAAATAATTTTAACTAACAAACTCACACTTTTCAAAATATTATATATTATCATATTTTTGAAAACTATTATTAAATTGTTTTTTAAATATAACTCAAACTTTTATTTTGTTAATTTTTTAATTCTCTATCCAAAATATTAAAAAATTTTAAATTTATAACAATGCTATTTTATAATTATGAATATGAAAAATTGTATATAATGGATTGAATTATGTGATGTCTATATTACAAAGAAAATGAAATTTTTTTAAAATTTTTAATTTCATAAAAGCTTAGTAAATATTATTTTATAATTATTTCACCCAATAATGCATAATTTCATATGCAATTTCTAAATTTGACATGTTTTTATTTTTTTCTTAAAATTAAACCAATTATTTATAATGAAATCACACAAAGATCACGTGATAAAGCAGAGCTTCTAATTGCACTTTCCAAGTAAAAATTTGGTAAAGAGCCTCATAATCTTTGAGCCCCACATTTTCTTTTCTTCTTGTTGGTTAGTTACACATTCAAGCACTTTAGGTCCGGTCAAATTGGGTCAGGTCAGATTTCGAATCAAATTTTCATGTTTTGACCTACCTTAAATTTGGTATGGCCAACCTTAAGACAAGGGTTAGGAGACATAATAATTTTATAATCACAAGACTCTTTCTTCGGAAGTTAGTTTGATTCTATCGGACACAAATGCTTTGGAGTAATATAAAAGTTTGTACAAAATCTTATAAGATCATTGTAGAAATCATAGCATGATAAATTGGAAAGATATGAGAAAAAATATAAAATCTTACGTATCAAAGTTTGACTAAATCGTTAAATTTGTATAATAATTTACAAATTATGTGTTTTAATCACTTTATGGTTTAAGTGACTCAAAGTTAAATGACAGGATCAATTTAATTAGAGATAATAATAGGCCGGGATGAGTTCGGCAACCTATGACTCAGGTTTAGTGTTTTATTTTTTGGCTATAAGCTAAAATTAGAGAGATTAGATCTCTTGTTCTGATTATGGTATTTAGATTATATTCCATTAAATCTCATCCAAACATTTACGTTGACTTCACATAAACATATGGATTAGATTTAATAGAACAGGATTGAAACAAGGTAACTAAAACAGAGAATTTGACGTGAAAACTAGAAGCTCCGATTTGCAGAATCAGGACAAGAGGGGAATGATGTTGTGAACTAAAGGTACTCCCGTCATTTCTGTAACTCTATCCTCAGCTTCTAACATCTGTTCGGAGTTTTCAAGCAAAGAAGATTTGAAGTAAAACTGATGTTTCAATATAGCAGAACATGCATTTAGTTAGATTTTACCTCAGTATCAATCCCAACAGACTTTGTCATCTGAACAGCCTTCAAAATCTCAAATAAAACATTAGCAATTTTGTATCCTTTGGTCAGATGAATCCTGAAATTAAGCAGAACATGGTATGTCAATTTGTAGAAGTATGAATAGCAATTGCAGAATATGTAGTTACCAGTCTGGTTCATCAGAAGCATTTTGCAATGCTTTGCTTAATATTCTATAGTAACGGTGATAGAAGTTCTGCATTTCTTCTGCATCGGTGCGAGTTGTGCGTCTCCTCAACGTTGAATTATTGTGCTGCAACTCATTAGAGAAAAGTAGAGAATCACTAAAGCAGCAAAAGAATATCACAGTATCAGCAAGACTAATTACAAGATCAGAAGCTCGTCTGGTGACCATTTAATCATAAGCAGGATGTTATTGGCAACACAGAAACTAAGAAACGTCAGAAATTTTAGCTACAAAAGGTGTAGGATACACAAGATATTATTGTCACAAATCTTATTTTTCCATGAAAACAAAATTTTGAAATTCACTCGAAGTATGCACATCCAAGAATTCTGAGTGGAATATCTTGTCAGGTCACAAAACAAAAGAAGTTTATTTGGCAAAGCCTAATATTTCAAGCAATAATCTAACTGGTAAAAAATTCCAGTGAACTTCCTAGTCAATTCAATCAAAAGGACTTTCAAATCGTATACTCTGTTCAAATATCTGGAGAAGGATAAAGAA
>JAOSBN010000177.1:543646-556451 GCA_027563595.1 Erythroxylum suave
GATGATGGTTTTCTTCCAATTCCTTCTCTCAACCCAAGAACTTCCTTTTGATTCACTAAGAACTCAAATGTCTCAATAATCGCTTTAAGCTTATTTTGCATCTCCTTAAATGAACGGGGTTTCGAGAAAAGCCCACGTACTTTACGCATGCAGTGTAATGGGTACTTCTTCTCAGCGACCTCTAGTCTCGTAGCTTCATAAGAAACCTCGTCCAACAAGTCATCAGCTTCGAAGAACGCGTGTTTTAGTTGGTCGAGCCATTCTTTGACTGCTGGTTTCGTTATCTCTTGCTCTTCAGCATCATCAAGCAGCCCACCAACAGAGTTCATCGCTATCTTCAACTTGTGCACCAGAGTGTCATCGAGCTTTCGACCTTTGAAGAAGTCCACTACTGGCCTTGAAGCTATCTTCTCAAACAAGACAGAGAGGAAAGAAGAGAGAAAAGCCCCTCCAACGAATTCTACAGCCATATATGAAGATTCTCCTGAGGAAAGGGTTGATCAGAGTGAGGAGTCACTGACGCAGAAAGCGTTGAGGGCGGAGAAAGAGGAGGAAGGCGTAATAGGTTTAAGAAATCTAGGCCTAGGCAAGTGGGTCGTCCATCATTTACTTGTTGCATGAACTACGTGAGTGTAAGAAAGAATCGAATCCATCATTTACTTGTTGCATGAACTACATTAGTGTAAGAAAGAATCGAATCCATCATTTGCTTGTTGCATGAACTACGTTAGTGTAAGAAAGAATCGAATCCATCATTTACTTGTTGCATGAAACTACGTTAGTGTAAGAAAGAATCGAATCCACCATTTATAACTTGTTGCATGAACTACGTTAAGTACCAAGTTCATAATTTATTACAAAAATGCTTTTTTATTTTCGTATTCAACTTTACTTGTTGCATGAACTACGTTGGGTACCAAGTTCATAATTTATTATAAAAACAACAATGTTGTTTCAATTAAAAAAATTGCACTTTGGTTTGAGTAATCCAATGTTTGAAATTTTAAATTTTAAAAATATAAAAATCCGTAAGTTCGGTTCAAAGTTCGGTAAACTCAAGTTAAACTTGTTGACTTTAGTTCCGGCCCTGGCTATATAAATTAGTACATGTTTTTTAATAGAGTTGTGTTAAAATATAAGTAGGACTTTGTCCCACATCGAAAGAATATATGGCCTTGAGCATGCATAAAAGCCTAATGAGATGCTCCTTCTAGTACCAATTAGTTTTAGGATGGAACCTCATTTGAGCTTATATGTGCTCAGTTTATTTAAATCCAATCATATAAAAATTTAACATAGTATCAGAGTAGGTTGCTCTTTGGTTACTCGTCACAATAGACTATGGCACGTGTTGGGTTGTAAATTAGCCCACATGTGAGGAGGGCGTGTTGAAATCTAAGTGGAACTTTGTCCCACATTGAAAGAATACATAGCCTTGGGCTTGCATATAAGCTTAATGAGTTACTCCTCCTAGTACCAATTGGTTTTAAGATGGAATCTCATTTGAGTTTATATATGCTTAGTTTATTTAGGCCCAATCATATAAAAATTTAACAAGTTCTAATTAAACCCCGATTTGGTTCAACTTGAAATTAGTAATTAAGTTTGAATTAGTTAAATTTTGAATCGAGAACTCAAGTTGAGAGAATCACCTTAAATAAGAACTTTAATTCCTTAGTAATATTTTGAAATGACATTATTTTGTAGCAATTCAAGTTCATGTCATGTTGTCATTCCTAATTTTCAATAATATTAATACTAAGATAAAAGTGTCACTTAAATCAAAATTATTGCTTAACTCTAAACTATTGGTTTGTTAAATGATTTACTAGAAACGCATAAATTAAATGATTTATTACGTTCGAACTAAATTCGGGTCGAGTCTTCTAAACAAGAAACTCATAATTCTTTCTAAATTGACCAATAACTTTTGGTTCAAAGTAAAGTACCAACTCTAAATTTAATTTAAAGTGTTATACACCAACTTTGAAAAGGAAATTAGGGTTTATGATAAAATCTAATAAGTGAGAACTGTCATTTTTAATATCTCTTATATTCTTATAAATTTCCAAAGCACCAAATGTTGATAAATGAAAGGATAAGTCAATCAATTTGAAAACATTTGATTTACATAGAAGTATTAAATATGTTTAGATCACATTCAAGTTGTCATTATCACCTAATTATATTAGCATTAAGTGGAGATGATGTTGCTTTCTAAATTTTAAAATTTTTAAAAATGAAATATAATCAAGTTGGACCCAAACTCGAGCCTCCTACCTTGAGTCCATTAGGCTTCGAATTGGACCCGAACTCAACTCGAGTCAGTCCAATCTATTAACATCCCTAGCCTGATTTAGTTTAAACTTAATAAATTAAGATTGATTTACCTGATATAATATATATCTATATATAAAAATAATTTTAATAAACAAACTCATACTTTTCAAATATGTTATATATAATAAGTTTGTCCCCAAACAAAAAAGACATAAAATAAAGTAAATTATATATAAAAATAACTATTGAAATACATAAAATTGAAGTAAATTATATATAAAGATAAGGTTTATAATTAATTATCTTAAGGTTTGAGTTGATATATAATATCTTTAATTATATTAATCTTACCAAATTCGGCCTCATCGAGTTGATAGGTCCTTAGGCTGGGTCAAGGTTTGGTAGGTTGATTCGATAGTTGTAACGGTTTGAACTTTCTCTATAAAACGACGTCATTATGTACTATATATTTGAGAAACTAATAGCTCGAGTTTGTATAACCAATTCGCACAACATAAATAATCCAAACTCACTCCATAAAACGATATAGTTTTACTATTTAAGTTTATAAAATAATGTCACTTTAAAAAATAGAATCAAAATAACGTCATTTTGCATATATCAAATTCAACCGAATCTTAGGCCTCTTTCGAGAGGATCAACTCAGGCCCAACCGGATTCATTACCAAACTTAGTTTGTCAACTATATATGGGGTTAACTTTAGGGCCCAGGCCTGCCTTGGCTTGACTTGCTCTAGCTTGAGGTTAGTTCCGGGTTGATTGAGCCTTAAGCTTACTTTTTTTAAAAAAACGGGCCTCTAATCAATGTCGGACTCAAATTATCCATGTCTAACTTGGCTCGAGACTTGACAACTATATAAGAAAAACGACTTTGTTTCTCATTTTTTAATTTTAAAAAATAAAAATAGATCAATTAATGCCTAGTCGAACTCGGGCTTAGGCCCGGCCCTAGCAGAAGTTGTCGGGCAAGCCGGAACCTGTGCAGGCCTGGCCCATTTCCATTCTTAATTATACGGTTACATGTGTATACATATACGTTTAAGAAAAAAGAACCGTAAAATATCGAGTACGAACGTGCTGAAACCTTCAACATTCCATGCAGAGACTCACTCACTTGTCGACTTCCATTTGTCAGCTTCCATTCTCGTTCTTTTCGTATGTTACCTATTCATGATCCCTCTCCTTCGTCACTCTAGCTTTCCATTTGTCCTTTTGGTTCTTGCTCACTTGTTTCTGCAGTCCTACGTAGTATAATATTGCAGAAAAAAAGAAAAAAAATCAACCATCCTGTTCATGATATCTGTTAATTATTGCCACCTCGAAGTCCATCTCATTTGACATTCTTAAGATTTTTTTCATTGAAAAGAAGTTGAACTATAAATTTTTATCAGAAGATCTGTATGGTTTTTTCCGCAGAATTTGATTCAAGTTGGATTTTCAGAAAAAACTGAGGTAATGCTTTTGTCTTTCTATGGATTCCTTCTCTTTACATACTCCATCGATTTCTCTTTCTTTTGTTTGGAAGAAGCTGATTAATCTGTGTTTTCGGTTTCTGAGTTGAAATTATAGAACTGTTGGTTCAGATATTTGAGGTATAGGATGAGATTGGATTCAATATCATAACATATAATTCAATTTAGTGCAGTGAGTAGATTATTTGGTCAATGGAAATGGCGTCTTCTTTGGCACAGCTTCTTTTAGAGGATGGATTTAAAGGACGAAGATCAAGGATAAGGGCATGGGCTTCTTTCAAACCAGAAACTAGAACTCATAATCCTTCACATGAACGCCATGATTCAGGTTCTTCATCATCCTCTAGAACTAAGAACAACGTGACAGTTTCTAATGTACCAAGAAAATGGAAAAGCGAACGACTGAGATTTGAAAATAGTTCAAGTGGGAGGTACCAGGATGGTCTGGTTAAAGCTGAAAGAAAAGACTACTTGAGTTCATATAACATACAAGACAAGAGGGTTCATCATGTTGATTCTTCAGAAAATGTCCATGGAAGTGAGATAGTTGAGGTTGGTGTAGAAGAAGGTAAGGGGAAGGCAAAACAAGTGTATGAGGGGTACAGTGTGAATCTTAACCAAAATCTGCAGACACAGACTGGGTTGAGAAAGAACAATAGGATGAGCATGAAGCAGGTTGACACAGCTAAAGTAACTTCTTCAAAAAGTTCAAAGAATTACAAAGGATTTGAAGAAGAAGATAAAAGACGAAATGTTGAGAATGTTGGAGTTCCAGTTTCTAGACTGGCTCTTGATGAAGTTGCTGTTCAAGCCATGATCTCCATCTTAAATAGTTATGTCAAAAGTTTCCTCGGGGATAAGGAACTCAGACAAGGACTTCATGAGAGGTGTTTCTCTTCTCTTGATCTTTCTGAGATTGTAGAAGATCGAAGTGTTGAGAGCAGAGTCATATTGAATCTTGAGGAAGCAATTGAAGTAGTGGAAAATGCTGCAGAGGAAAAAGCAAGTCCAAAGGATTTGAAGAAAGCTTCATTGCAGCTTAGCGTGATCACTGGTCTGAGTTCAGATGATCTGAAAGATGGATATACCTCTGGAATTCCAAATTCTAGGTTGTCAGCTTGTGCTCATCTCTATCTCAGTGTGATATACAAGTTGCAGAAGAAAGACAGGATTTCAGCTAAACATCTTCTGCAAGTGTTCTGTGAATCTCCATTTCTTGCAAGAACAGTTCTGTTACCTTATCTATGGGACTATTTGTTCTTCCCACATCTTTCACATTTGAAGATTTGGTACAATCAGGAATCTGATTCCCTACCCGGCACACCAAACAGATTAAGGAAACTTGAACTTCTTGAAAAAGTTTACAATGAGATACTGGATTCTGGTACTTACCAGTTTGCTGCTTACTACAAGGACTGGCTCACAGAAGGTGTTGAACCTCCTTCAGTTCCTCTGATTAATATTCCTTCAGTCTCTGTTCAGAGAGCCCAGAAGGAGGACTCACATGTTCATTCCATAGGAGATAGTCCGGCAAGTCCTTTCTCGCCAAGCAAGAATTCGTACGATGCCGTGCTCGGCCATTCCAATGAACCCGAGGCTTTTGGGGCTGAAGATGAATTGCAGATAGATAACCATGCAATTGGAGTTGCCATATCTTATGCTTCTCCTGATGAAGTGAAAGAGCACTCAACATACTCTTCTGAAATCAACTATCTGGATCAAGAGTCAGAGAAACATTCCTTTATCAGTGCACATGAAGATGGACTCCTCCATGTTCCTGTAAGTATTCCTTTTGTATTATATATGCACACAAATGTCATGAATTAGTTGATGATTCCTGGAATTTGAACACTTCTTCAGGCTCAGAGCCATTTATCAGAATCAGAAGAAGATTGGCAGGTGGATAAAGAAAGTGCTTCAACAGAAGTGGATCTTAATGATGAGAAAGGTACCGCTGATGCAAGGCAAGAAACTGAAGAAGATGTTGATCTGAAAAATGCATCTTCACCTACAAAAGCAAACGAGCTAGCCCTCAAGTGCCTGGCATTATCTGTTTTTGACCTACAAGAAAGCGAGGATTCTGATGATCTTCATATCTCTTCCCTTTCATACCCCTCTAAGGTACAAGTTCACTGAATTCAATTCCAATTCTTTTGTGGAATCCTGACATTGTTTTTGTAATAATCTCCTTATTTTGATTTCCTGAAAACCAGCCAATAAAAGGGAGGGCTTCTTTTGAAGGTAAGTTAAAAGGGACTATGTTGCTACTTCTAAAACTTCATATTGTATTGGTTTCTTAGAGGGAATTCTCTCAGTGCAGAGTTTCAGGGAATTTGTGAATATCCTGATGAAGAATCTATTTCACCAAACATTCCACTGGAATTTGTATGCCCACTCTCAGGACAGGTTATGGAGGATCCAGTGACCTTGGAGACTGGACAAACATATGAACGTGAAGCCATCAAGGAATGGTTCAATCAGGGACATAGAACATGTCCTGTAACTGGAAGAACTATGCAGAATTTGACATTGCCATTAACAAACCTGATTCTGAAGCGTATTATTGACAGTTGGAGGTTGAAGAATCCTAAGAGTCTGACAGATTGTAAGCCAAGACAAAGGGAGGAAACAGCTATATTTATGTTAGAGAAGCTTGTTACAACTATGAACAGTGAGGAAAAATTAGCAAATTCCAAGCACCTTATAGCTCTTGGAGGCTTGGAATTTCTGGTTGGAAGCTTTAAAAGTGGAAATTTGGAAGAGAGAACATGTGTGGCAGCTATTTTGTCCTGTTGTATCGAAGCAGACATATCCTGCAGAGAGCAGATAGCTAAAAGAATCGATAAACAAGGTCTCCTGGAGTTGCTTCACAGGAAGCAATTCAATTCTAGAAGGAATGCGGTGTTTCTGTTGACTGAAATAGTTTGCCTAAGCAGGTAAGCCATTTTCAATGACATTTTTTCGGTGTAAGTGGGACTAATGAATCTTATGGTCTAAATGTGGAATCTTATGGTCTCTATTCCTTGAATTCTTGATGTTTCTAAGGTTCAATGTGCAATCATGTCGGATACTACAATCTATCCTCCTTGAACTCTTGATATGTTCATCAAAATTCAATCTATAATCCATAATTTCCTCTCCTCTTCTAATGTAAAATCGAACTAGAATTTTGAAAAAAGCCATCCATTGCTCGTGGTCCTGCAGTCAGTGCTCTTCTACGCTTGTCATCCCGACTCAACATCATACTAGTATGAAGGTTTGCTATGATGCCATTTGTAATTTCAAGTCTATCCTGACATAACAACAACTCCAATTCGGGTTAAAGAGAACCACATGTTCTCTATTATTTACTTCCATCTTTTCCTCTGCATCTGCATGCAAGTCCAGGATACGAATGTGGCTGTTTTCCGACATATCTGTTGGTTCTGCCATTACAGGAGAAAAGACTTGACAATGCTTTTCAGTGGCATAGAGAGTGAGAAGATCATGAACGCCATGCACGTTTTGCTCCTGTATCTCCAGAGCTCTCCTCCTGAACAAAGACCTTTAGTTGCTGTCCTCATATTGCACTTAGATCTTCTGGTATCAATCTTCATAGTTTTTGATCCCAGATGGTAAAATGTTCTCAGGATGTATGAATAATCTATACTTTGACTGTTATCTAACGCAGGTTGAACCTCGAAAGTACAGCTTATATAGAGAGGAAGCGGTGAATGCTATTGCAGTGGCCTTAGAAACCAGTCTAACTGATAAGAAGGTTAAAGACATGTGTTGCAGATCACTCCTTGTCTTAGGAGGGCGCGTTTCAGATTCTGGGAAGCTATTGACTGAAAGATGGATTCTGAAACAAGCAGGAATTTCTCAGGATGATGACAATTTAAGTTCTGATGAAGCTATATCGTTTGTAAGTTCAATGAACTCTTCTCTCCTGATTTTTACAATACTTTTTGTGTTGAAATTGTTCATATGGATTATGAATTACTGAATTTAGGATGAAGAGAAGGCTCAGCAAGAGTGGCTAAGGAACCTGTCAAAGTTATTGCTTCGTGATGGAAAAATGTCAGTTTTGCATACCATTTCCAAGTGCTTGAGCTCTGGAATTCGGGATTTATCAATGACGTGCCTCATTACAATTGCATGGTTAAGTTCTTCGATTTCTGCACAATCTGATGCTAAGATCCAGCTCTCAGCTATTTCTGCACTCATTTCCGGGCTAAAAGATACTCTGGACAATGGTAAGAAAGAGCAGCAAGTTCTTGCTTCAATGTCTCTTCTCAATTTCAGCAAAATTCCAGGTTAGGAAACCATCTCCTGGATTGAACCGTAGTATAGAAGCATTAAATTTGATTATTGTGGGGACTGCATCAGCTTTCCTTTTTTTGGCAGAATGTAGGGTTCTTTTAATGACTATAGCAGAAGAGATTGCAGTTCCGCTCAAACACCTATCTGCCATAGCTTGGACAGCAAAACAACTGTATTCAATAATTTATGGAGAAGATCTTTAGCTCCATTTTCTACTACATCAGAGTAGTTGGAAATGAAGTGAATGCTTCAGGATCATGGAAGGGTTGAACATTGACTCTGAACCCTGGAATGAAAAGTGCAGTATCTCCAAGTAACTTACAGATTCCTGTGATCACTGAAATTGTTGAGAATGCCTCTTTATTTCAAAACATAGTGTAAATTATGTTTTCTAGGCAAAATTCTTAAGTAAACATACAAGTAAATGGAGACTTTTTTGGAACTGAAGATTTTGTCTGTACATAACCTCCTTTCCTCTTTGTTTGAAGCGACTAGCAATGGTATTACATTCTCTACTTAGTTCAAAACTTCAAAAAGCCTCTCTACTGTATAAGGCTGTGTACTATTGGATCTTCCCAAATTTCTACTTCTAACAGGACTCTCACTAAATATTGTTGTTCTTGTTGTATATGTAATTCAAAATTAGTGGATGGGTATCTTTACAGTTGACCCTTTATTTTAATAGCCTAATTTCCCAATTACTATAAGTTTAATTATACTACATTTTTCTATGTTTTGATTCATTTTTATTTTAAACATTATATTTAGCACAGGGCGTTCCTATCGTTTTATAGGCCTTGGACGAAATAAAAAAAAGAACCCCAATAAATCGAAAACATATAAACATGCAAAATTTAATATCTAATGTTAAAAATGAAAAAAAGCAAATTTTAATGATAGAGAAACTTATGTGAACTCTACAAGAACATCAATCTAACAATTATTACATTACTTATGGCAAAGTATAATGAAAATTATAAATACAAAAATTAAATTATTTATTAATTTTTAATTATTTTTATAAATAATAAGTAATCTAAAAATAAAAAAGGTGAAACACAAATAAATATAATATCATTTAATATTAATGTTATGATTTAAAATACTAATATAATGTCCACGTTAATGGCAAATAATAAATTAATTATAACATATTCAAATATTTAACAAGCTAAAAATACATAAAAAAATAAGAAACTTTACTTTATCTTCAAATTACACTTGGAACTTAGAAAACAGAATCGTGAAAATTTTTTACTATCAATTTTTAAGTTGGAGTACCTTAGATGCATATGTTAATGAAAAATCAGAGGGTAAAAATGTACCTAAATTCTTCAAAACTATTTATAACTGTCATAAACCCTTATAATAGTTAACATTAACTTATAATAACATTATAAGTTATTTAACGTTAACTTATTCAAAAATGAGAGAGGCCAATCACTAGCTTCCAAGGGGTCCCTTTTGTCAACCACCTCAAGAAGCAGCTTTAGATATTAAATTCGCCATTCAAAATCTTGAAACACCAAGAGCTTTTCAAAATAACGCAAGATTGGATGGACCCCTTTTGTTGATGGGCCCTGGGCAGGTGCCCTGCCTACCCCTACCCAGGGCCGACACTGATTCAGCACCTGCTGCTCTAGATAATTGTCCATCATTTTCTAGTGTGATTTCTATGTTATGTATGGCAATGCCTAAGGGCATATAATCGATTAAAGTAAATTCTTCTTTTTGATCAATCAAAACCCCTTCCCAATCTATACAAGCATTTATTAAACTTAAACTTATCAAATTCACTTCTAATTGATGTATTCTTTTAATAAAATTTCTTTCAAATTCATTAAAATTTCATGTACTGATTCTTGAATACCTAGTATAGTAGAAAATTTGTGTGCTATTTTCTCATCAAATAGGAAATGATACTCTGAATCATAGAACTATAATGAAATATACGATCAACCAACATTTATCGAATTTGAAACAGAGTCAGAAAAAATGGTTCGATCCTCTTATTTTTCTTTCTGGAACCAATTAAGAAAAATAAATAAGCTTAACACAAAGGCAGAAAAAGAAATCTAGTAACATGGTTGATTTTGTTTTCTTATTTATATCCTTTTAATATCATTTAGAAATAACACACCATTTTTCATTATATTAAGTTAATTTTGACATCCATTAGAATTTTAAGAAATTTCAACATTACTTCACTTTGGGTTAAGCAAGTAAATAAAAATTAATAGAAAATCATAAAAAAATTATATGATAAGTAAATACATATTATAATATAAGGATGGAAATAAAGAAAGATGAAACAGTATTTTTTATCAAAAGACTCCATGACAAAAGTGCAAAAGTAACAATGAGAAACCAATTTACATTTTTCTAGCATCCATTATTTTATAATGTAGAAATGGAAAAAAGGTTTTAGATTGACTTGCTATTTGAGGTAAAATATGCCTACAAAATAAAAGTAACACCTAAATTAGTAGGCTGATTTATCAAATTTTAGTATTAAATTAGCATTAAATTAAAATATTTTTTGTGAAATTTCTAAAAATTAGGTAATTGAAATTTCAAAAGACTTACATCCAATGTTTTAAAAACGGACCCGAGTTAAATCATAAGATAAAAGGTTTAAGGTTTACAAAGTTTAACCAGTATTAGACCGTCATAAAATCAGTCAAAAATTAAATAAAATTAAAGAATCTGAAATATGATTAAAATAGATTATCCCTGTCAATCAAAAAATTTGAAATTTAATTAAAAAAGAGATTATTAAATAAAAATTAATTAGTTTATTTTTGTTTATAAAACTTATTAATTTACAAAAAAATGATAAGTTAATTAATAAACTAATCAGTTTTTAACAACAACAGTTATTAAAATAAATCGAATTAAAAAATGGAATGGTTCAAAATTTTTATGGTTGAAGTTTGAACCGATACATTTTATTAATTAATCATGGGTTATATCCTCATTCTTCACTAAAAATTGAAATAATATACTACATGTGACTCTTACAAAACAAAGCACAAACTACAAGTTTAGACTTAGATTTCTTGAAAAACTTATAAAACATATCTTAGAACAAGTTGTTTGACTATGGTTCTTCCTTAATCTTGAAACCATTAATCATCAGATACTTGTTTTTCGAACCAGAAGTTCCTTCTCCAACTCCACAATCTTGAGTCTGCATGTTGTTTCCCATTTCATGTCTTCGAACAACAAGCTTCTTCATTGCCAAGTTCTTGATCTTAAGAGTCGTCAATCTAGGCACCGGACTCGTCGTCCCTCTTCGCAAGTTGCAGAGATGAAGATTCTTCCTCTTGTATTTGGCTATGAGTCTTCTCTTTCTCTCATCAATGGTCTCGTTCTTGTAGTGAGATAACATGTGAGCAGCAAAAAGTTGTGAGGTTTGGAACTTGTTCTTGCAACGAGGGCACGTGTAAGGACCGTACTTCTGGTGAGGGAGGCTGTGAGTCTTCCCATCTTTTCCCAGAAAAACTTCATCTCCACTGGAGTAATATTCATCTGTCGTCGTCAGATCATCGTCGGAGTAGCTTATTCCATAGTTGTTTGATTCGCCGGAGGTCAGTATTTCATCAGGTTGTTGGTGATGACTAGTTACAGGTACGAACAAAGTCTCTGGTTTAAGTTCTTCAGGCTCAAGAACCAGTCTGTTTCTTATAGACTGATGGTTAGGTAGATAACCAGAATCCATAGCAGCCATGAGAGGAGGTATTATAGATCGATTTGGACAATGATGATGAGTAACAGGAGCACTGTCAAACATGGTTGGTTGTTGCAGGTTGATGTTGGACAAGTCATTTAGGTTGTGATTTGGCAAGAAGTGGTTTTCACAGAAAACGCCATAGTTTGACGGTACGTTGAAGTTAGAGAAATTGTAATGGTTTTCAATGTCAAAACTATTGATGTTCGAGCTTGGAGCTTGGAAATGGCGGTCCAAGGTTGAAGGTGGGGTGTGAAACTTGGTGGTTCTCACAATCTCAGTGACAGTGACCTCTCCTGTTGGGAACAAACATGGTTGCTGGTTGTGGCTAGGGTTGAACTCAACAATGCCATGGATTTGAACCCTATGTGGAGTACCACCAACTAGGGTTCTTCTCAATTCAGTCACTCTCTGGTTCAGACCCAGTTGGCCATGACTGAGTGATGGGTAGCTTCTGGGGGTGGTCATCACATCAGACATGGAAACCCCATGATTATTAGGGTTTGAAGCAAGAAGCTGACTATGATGATGATAATAACTATTGCCTCTAAAACCATGGTTTTGAGTTTGAGTCATTTGACCTAAACCAGACCCTAGAGGTGGTAAAAAACTGTCTAAGGAGTCAGCTTCGAGGTTGAATCCAAAAGGGTCCGAGCTCAAAGCATTGAAGTTGTTAGCCATGGAAGAGAACTAAGAGAAAGTCTGGTCAAAGCTTTGAGAGATTACTGCAAATGGTGGAGTGCAAGTCCGCTATATAACCAAACTTTTTGCCATTTTCAAGCACTTTAACATTTATTACAGTGAGATTGTTTCATGAACAATCAGATATTTGACCACTGAAATAAAAGCAAAAGGAAGCCATTAGAGCACCAGATAAGATCGAATCTGGCAATCTCGAAAGAGACAAGGCAACGGAGGCTAAAATTTAATGAGTTTGAGGCTTGTTTTCATATTAAGAGCTTGAATGCGTTTCCCATTTATGGCAAGTCAATGAAAGCCT
>JAOSBN010000177.1:564676-580942 GCA_027563595.1 Erythroxylum suave
TTATAGTAATAATAGAAGCAATATTATAGTGGCCCAGGTAATGCTTCTAAACCTTCAAAGAGTCAAACATTAAAGTCAAAACCCCTGAAACTGAAATTAGGGTTTTTGGCTGCTCACACGAAGAGCAAGTGATCAAAAGCTCATCTTTTCGAAATATTTGGACACCCAACTGTGTATATACTACTCAGCTCTAATCATTTTGTGTGATTACTGGTGTTTTTACGGTATCCAGAGAATAATTTCATTAGGGTTATGATCATTTAGTCTTTGAATTTTATTCAGATTACGACGTTTTGTGCCCTGATTGTACTTCGGATCAAGCTCTACAGCCAGTTTCCACATGGACGTGGAATACGCAGGTTTTTATTTTAAAAATGTTGTTCTAGGGTGGATTGTTTATTTGTGCTTCGCGTGAGTTTAATTGATGAGTACTCTTTTTATTGTGTTGAAATTCTTCATGATTTAATGTTCAGCTGAGGATTTAGATGAGGAAATAATGGAGGAGGAGGAGGAAGATGAAAAAGACGTGAAAGTAGCGAAGGAACATAAGGACCAGTTGGAAAGACTTAAGAAAAAGGTCAACTTTTTGTTTTCGCCTCAGTTTGTTCTGATTTTTGTGCTGCTATTCATTTTTTGAATTGAATAGTTAGGAAATGGTTGAGGAGTGGCCGTTGAGATAATTGTAATTCCTTGGGCAAAATTTAATCGCTAGTGCTTGATAAAATTTGTCTATGTGCACTCTGCATTGAGCATTACCTATTTGGCAAGACACTTCCTCTGGAATGTTTGCACTTTGGACCAAGAGTGGGGCATGTCTTCTCAGATGGCCACTCCCTATTGCCACCCATTGTGGTTGATTGATTCTTTCACTTGAAGTATATTTTTGGATCTAAACATGATTATAAACTTCACAAGAAGAGATCTTTATCAAAATATTCATCTTTGCAGGATCCTGAATTCTACGAATTCTTGCAAGAGCATGACAAGGAGCTTCTGGAATTTGATGAAGAGGACATTGAGGTAACAATTAAATATATTTTCAAGTTTCTAAAGTCATAGAAAGCAGATATTTTGATTGAAAGTGCAAATTTGTCTGGTTTCAATTCATGTAGGAAGAAGTGGACACTGATGTTGATGATACTGAATTGCAAGAGGATGAAGAAATTAAAGATCACAAGCTTGCTAAAAAAGAAGAGAAACCACCTCAAAATGTTATTACTACTGAAATGGTTGATTCCTGGTGCAATACAGTCCGAGAAAGTAGAAAGATAGGCGCAGTTCGTTCTCTTTTAAAAGCTTTTCGAATTGCTTGCCACTATGGTGATGATGGTGGAGATGGCTCTTCAACAAATTTCATGATCATGTCTAGCAGTGTTTTTAATAAGATAATGTTATTTGTCCTCAGTGAGATGGACAGAGTAATTCGTCAATTGTTGGGACTTCCTGATTCAGGTGGGAAAAAAGAAATTATTATTAATCTGATGGGTACAAGAAAATGGAGAAATTATAGCCACTTGGTAAAGTCATATCTTGGAAATGCCTTACACGTCTTGAATCAGATGACAGATACAGAAATGATATCGTTTACGCTACGTCGTCTCAAATACTCATCTGTACTTTTGGCCGCTTTTCCAGGTCTCTTAAGAAAATACCTTAAGGTGTGGGCATCATTTTCTAGAAGTGAAGATTTACTTTGTGGTGATTATAAATGCTACTCTGCGAGTTGTTTTGTTTCAAATTGTGGCCCATTCTTGATCCTGCTGTCATCATCCATCATTTAATCTTAATTTGTTGAGTTTAATTGTATAGGAGCTATTATTTGTTGTCTATCCCTTTGTTTATGAGGACTGGAACAGCCTGTTTCATCAACTTGAATGTGCAGGGTGTGATTCCTCTTCATGTAGTTATCTTGGTTGTGATTTAAGATATTTCCATTTTTCTTCTGCCCATATTTGTCATTATTTAACAACGAAGAGGTAATTCCTTTTGTTTTTCTCCTATATACTTAGGTTGCTCTTCACTTTTGGGGTACAGGAGGAGGTGCTCTCCCAGTTGTCTCTTTCCTTTTCCTAAGAGATTTATGTGTTAGGCTGGGCTCTGATTGCCTAGATGAATGCTTCAAAGGGATATACAAGGCCTATGTATTGAATTGCCAGTTCATAAATGCAGTGAAATTACAACATATCCAATTCCTTCGAAATTGTGTAATAGAAATTCTTGGGGTGGATCTTCCAACCGCATATCAGCACGCCTTTATTTTGATTCGGCAACTAGCAATGATTTTGCGGGATGCAATTACTGTGAAGACTAAGGTATTCTTTTGACACCAAAGATCTTCTATGGTGAATTCTTGTGCAGGGAAAGGCATACTCTGATGTCTTGTGTTACTTCCTTAATCCCCGCATTGAACCAGCACATCTAATGGAGGAGTTGTAAAGAAAATTCTTTTGCATTGTCACTTCTATGGATACTTTTAATACTTCTAGTGCACCAGAGTAGCTGCCTCTATCATAATACCTCTTACTCTTTTCCATGATTTGTTTTACTTACAATTGACAAAAAGAGAAGTAAAAAAGGGAAGTGGGTTTACTTTATATTTGCACAAATAATCTTCCATACTATGGGTTTAAGATTGAAAGAACCTGCTTCTCTTTGGCCTCTGATACGATCTTCATTGCTTTTAACCATTTGAGTTATATTAAAACCCATTTTTCTTTCAGTGTCCTCAATCTGATCCCCAATTTTTTGATATCCACAGGAGTCATTTCGGAAAGTTTATGAATGGAAATTCATGAACTGCCTTGAGCTTTGGACTGGAGCAATCTGTGCTTATAGTTCAGAAGCTGATCTTAAGCCTCTTGCATACCCTTTGGCTCAGATAATTTCAGGGGTTGCGCGTTTGGTTCCAACTGCCAGGTACTTTCCCCTCAGATTGAGGTGTGTTAAAATGCTCAACCGGATTGCTGCTGCAACTGGTACTTTCATCCCTGTTTCTATACTCCTTTTGGACATGTTGGAGATGAAAGAATTACATAGATCCCCCACTGGAGGTGTTGGAAAATCTGTTGACTTGCGCACTATATTGAAGGTATATTTGACAGTTTTTGTCTTGTTTTCCTTTGATCTCTTTCTGTGAATTTATGAGTTTCTAAATCAATATTACTATGCCCAGCTAAAATGATCCTGAACTGGATGTCATCATTGTATGTTAATTTGGGTAACTTGTATGATAGGTGAACAAACCTATGCTGAAGACACGAGCTTTCCAGGAGGCATGTGTATTTTCTGTTGTTGATGAGCTTGCTGAACATCTAGCTCAATGGAGCTATTCTGTTGCCTTCTTTGAATTGTCCTTTATTCCATTGGTGCGATTGCGTAGTTTTTGTAAAACTACAAAAATTGAGAGATTCCGGAAAGAAATGAGGCAGCTCATTCGCCAGGTATATGAATGATTACCAAATTGGCTTCAATAAAAGAGGGTTAGCGATGAGGGAGGAATTTATGTTTGTTGTCCTCTTATGTGTCTGCTTAATTAGTCACATACTTGTAATAAAACTTGTGGGATCATGACTGATGTTTGGTTTGTTAATGTCCCAGATCGAGGCTAATTCAGCATTCACAAATGGGAGTCGTAAGTCGGTCACTTTTCTACCAAATGAGCCTGCAGCATCATCATTTCTGGAGGTCTGAATGCCGGTGCTTTCCTCTCTCCCTATGAAAGTTCTTGCTAATTTGTTCTCTCTTTTCTTTTCGACCTTTGTGTGTTTCTCCTCTTTCTCTTGAGTTACACATAACTTGACATGAAGTTCTTTGGACCTCCAACAATTCTGTCTCCTTATTTTGATGCTGAATGGTATAATGGCTCATTAAATGGTGTACTTAAAAATTTTATTGTTAGATTATAACTTTGCTGAAGCTTTATTCTTTATTATTAGATTATAACTTTGCTGAAGCTTTGTTCTTTATTATTTAGATTACAACTTTGCTGAAGCTTTATTCTTTCTCATGTTCTAAATGAATATTATGATCCATCATTTATTGAGAGATTTGAAAAGAGTTCTATGCTTCTCTTGTGTGTGCTTCTCTTAGTTTAAACATCGTATCAAGCTTCCATTCTGACCAATTTGAGTTGTGGGGTCTCTTGTCACTGATAAATTGCAAACATTAGGAGGATCAGTCATTATTGTAAAAATGCATTGGAAAAAGGGTTCAGTCAAGAAAATTTATATCGACCGCTCTAGTTTTTAGGTTCTCAGGTGCTGAATGATGTTCGATATTCTGTTGTAGGATGAAAAGAAGAGAGGAGGCAGTCCGCTATCCAAGTACACAGCAACTTTGCGCCAAAGAGCACAAGAACGAAATGATTCATTGATGGAATCCAGGTTCTTATTTAAGACCATTTAATGTTCCATAACAATGATGCCCAAGGCATAACACGATTCTTATGCAATGAATTTCAGTGTTCTTGTGGGCGAACAAGCCTCTGTCTTTAAGAAAAGGGTTACAGAAAGTGTTGAAGATGATGATCCTGAGATCGACAATGGTGCAGCTATCTTTAGTTCCTCCTGGTTACCTGATGGTAACTCCAAGTATGTCAAAAACAGTGCCTCTCTCTCTCAGAGACAAACACACACAATCTTGCAGATTTCCATTATAATCTACCGTTTGTCATTCTATGGATTTATCTATAATATCTCCATGCAAATAGACCTGCCTGACTCCCTGGCATTATTTGCTACTTGTTAATCCTTGTCTATGCCTTGTCGGATCAGAATCTGAAGGTTATGACCTTTTTTTCCAGGACTAAGCCTTCCAAGGAAGAGAAGAAAAGGAAGAAAAAGGCGCAAGTCCAAGGACAGGTGCCTTTTGATGAAGATGTTGTGGAGGACCTGGTACTTAGTTCCGATGAAGACGATGCATCTGAAGATAAATTTGCTAATTCTGCTGATGAAGCCAACAATGAGATGTCAGGAGCATTTAAATCACACAGTAAGAAGCAGAAACTTTCAAAAGGCAAGTCCAAGAAGAAATCTCAGCAGAAGAAATCCAAGAAGACATCATCTGCAATCGCAAGTTACACACCTTCTAAAGTCGACGATACAAAGCCTTCGCTGAACAAGAATAAGACACGAGATTCTCCTGCAGTTTTGACATATAAGAGTAGGAGTGTACGGTCTAATGCAAACAAGTCAAAGAAAAGGAAGAGAAGTACATGAAGCATGAGATAAGTTATTGGCCTGCGTTCTTGTGTTCATGGCATCGTTTATGAACTATTCTGTTTCTTCTCGTTCTTTGTATTCTTTAGATCGGCTATTTGGACGAACAAAGTTTTGTATCAGAGAACTAGATTTGATAAATGCTAGAATGGAATTTCATCCCATTTGAGTTGAATCACCCTCCACATTTCAGGAGTTGCATCTCTAACGATCAACTCGAGATTAACATTGTGAAATTCACTTCTCCTTCTATTAATTACCTTAATATCAGTTAATATTAACCCATTTAAGAACTTGGTATGAACAAGAACCTTCTTTGATTAACAACAAAATTACACAGACGCTTTAAGAAAATGGTCACTATTAACTTAATCTGCGCTTTTTGCTTATCTTGATTCTAGTGCTAAGCATGTGAATCTTTTTAATCTTCAGAACTGATCGATGGTTAGATCAGAAGATTTATCAGTTATAATAAGGAAAAAACTTATGATCATCAAAATACAATGCCAACTCAAAATTATCCCCGTCTGTTCTTTACTAATGATGACTATTTACACCATCACATAAAAAGCATGCAAGTTTGTTCTATATGTCAGTCTTCCAGGTCATTCTTTGTTTTCATTTATCCATCAACTACTTCAGTTTAAGCTCTCTTCCATGATTATACTCCCACATTTTTTTCTCTTCCTCTCATGCACACATAAGCACAGAGCGTGTGTGTGTGTCAGTGTGTGCATGTGTTGTCTTAGCAGTATATATACTTTTGGAACAAAACTCCATTGGCTATTACATTGAGGACTCATGGATTCTCCATGGTTATATCAAACTTCAGCATACATAGGAGGTTCCAGTCGCAACCAGGGGGACATTGGAGACAGTTTGGATTTAACCCTGAAACTAGGATTTTCTGGTGAAGATCAACTTGGTGATGAACATGTTGGTTCTGATCCTGATCTCAACTTAAACTTGAACCTTGGTCTTTACAACCATCAGGTAAATATGTCAGTTTCTTGCAGTTCTTCTGCATCAGAATCCTTTCCAATCTTCTTGTAACAATGATATTTAAGTTCTTCACTCATTTCTTAATCATGGAAGCCCTCCCTCAACCTGATTTTTCTGAATGTGTCTCATAAATAATGCCTGCCTGAACAGGGTAGCACTGAAGGAGTGCAGGGTTTCAGTAACTTTTACACAACCAATCTTCCTGGTGGAGTAAGCTCAAATGGCTACGAAAATCCATGGCCATCATCGGAGCTGACCAAAAACCAACCTAACCAACTCATCAATTCAAGTGAGGTTGATGTATGTATGAATACTGCTATGAGATATGGAGCTCCTAACAATCCTCACAGCAACATTAATGGCTTCAACCAAGCTGCAACTACTTCTCCGGTGACACCAGTGGTACACACGCCCCTCAACTCTTCTCCAAAGAATGGTGTTCGTGATAGTGGAAGCTCCTCTAGTTACCGTAGGAACTTGTACAATGACCCCAATAAAAGGTGTACAAATTGTTTCTGCGGTGCAAGAGACACACCAATGTGGCGTAGAGGCCCTCAAGGTCCTAAGGTAATGGAAAGTTTTATGCTTATTATCAGACATATTTCCTCAAACTTTCCATGGGAAACTCAGAACTCAAGCTGTTGAAAAGAATCAAAGTTTACATGTCAAATAACTTCCTTGTCATTTAACTTTTCTCTAGTTTCTGGTTCAGACTCTCTGCAATGCATGTGGAATTAAGTTCAGAAAAGAGGAAGAAAGGAAAGCAAGAGAAAGGACCAACAACTGGAATAAGCAGCAATCCAGGAAGGGATGACAGAAGAGAGAGAAAATGGAAAGAAAATCCTTAGAAGTTTACTACAAGACAGTGTGTGTTTGTTATATATAATGCTTTAATATCATTACTCCTATTTTCGAATCAAGTGAAAGGTTCTCTTACACAAATGGGTTTCGTGGACACATAATTTACAAAGAAAATACTCCATAAACAACAAAAATTAAGAAACTTTGTGAGAGACATCAATATCCTACAAAGAGGAAGCATTTACAAAGTGGTTAATGGCTTCTTTCACTAGTGTTATTAGCATATAGAATCCACTTGTCTGCAGCTAAACTCCACTAAGCAAGCTTCAATATTTTTCTGATCATACATTAAAAACCAAAGCAGTGTTAATCATATGATAATAACTGAGATTTGAGTCAATTTCAACCTAACAATAGCTCTTATCATGAGTTTTACCATTGAGTTGTAGATGAATAACATAGGAAAATTGAGATATTCTCATACATTGAAATATAAATGACTCTAAAATCTGTATGCATACAAAAATACTTGGTAAAACAAACCAAAAGATCAAAGGGCTAGCAGAAGTATGGCCTAAAGGAAGTGAAACTTTAAGCCGGTGCTAAGAAATCATATCCCTGGCTTGCGCAATTCTTCAGCTCCATGTGCAAAGTGGCACCTGTCCCCAAAAGTACAAGATCCTTTAGCAAAATTCTCACAAAGCTTGGTCTTGAAATTGTTTCCTGGAGTGTGTAAAGATGAGTTCTTCATTGGAGCGCCAGAGGCCTGACCAACGTTTACGATAAGCTCTCGTACCATGGCACTTGCTTGCTTAATCTGATCAAATGTACCCTCAAGCTCAATGTTCCTCAAGTTAGGATCTGTTTCATGTTCTCTAATGGAAAGTTTAGCCCCGGTAAGACGACATACTTGCTTTGAATGCACACCATTTTTCCCGATAATTGCTCCTGCAAGAGAAGCATCAACACTGATCTTAGCAGTTGCGGAGGCCCCAAAACTAGCAGCAGCACCAGCGCCATGTGACGGAGGCTCCATGTGTCGACCCATCCTGCCTGGAATCGATCCCATGGAACGGGGATCTTCATAGGATGGACCCGTGGGCTTCCCAAGCTCCCACTCTCCATGCGCAAAATGACATTTATCTCCAAACTTGCACCCTTCAGGTGTGTTATACTTGTTACACAATCGAGTCTTCACAGCAGGAGGAGATGATCCGTCAGGAAAAGATGGTGGGACTCCTGGATTTCTGGCAGCCGGTGGACCAGCTGGATTGCCACCAAGATTAAGCATCTGAGACACAGATTTGAAGCCTCCAGGAACGTAATGCAAAAAATGGCATCCCTCGCCAAATGGGCACCCAGAAGTACTATAAGACAATATCAAGATGAAAATAACATAAGAACTCCAACTGAAACCAACATCATCTATAGACAAAATGTTGCATTGAGATCCTGAAGTAACATGATAGAAAACAAAATAACCACATTACTGAATTCTTTTTAATTATAATACCATGTTCTGTTCATCCAGCCATCAATTTTTGCAAACATTTCATTCCAATATTCTTTAACAATGTCAGCTAAATGACAGTCAGATACAGTAACGTTACTGAAAAACAACACAAGGCGGCGACCAATTATGCATCAAACACACAACAGAGAGAGCTGGGAGAATATGTTTGGCAATTTAAAACCATGCAAATTGTATACAACACCTATTCTCCAGCAAGACTCAAAGCTAGAGAATCGACTCTTCCATTTCACACTTCAAATACACAGAACTGACAGATTAAATAACTGTCACAAAGAGTTACCCAATAATAAGGACAAAAAATGCATAAATGTATTCAACAACAAATCCAAAATATATTCAACAGATACTAGAACAGGGTGTCTAAATTAAGAATCTTCACATAAAAGCATAATTAATGCAAATAAAAATCAAAATGAAAAGATAAGGCTACAAGTGCACCAAAAGTATGTGAAACAATTTTGCAACGAAGTCAAAAGTTGTTTTTCATTTTCTTTTGAAAGCCCTCTAAGTATCAAATATAAATACAAACATAACGAATAAACCTAATTACAACCAACAAAGATGTTTTCCAACAAAAACCGTTTCAGATAAGTACAATGTGGGTATCTCAACTCATATAAACAAATCAAATGACACCTTAGAATAATACTAAGAAAAAATCGACTCATCCTCAAACTTTCAAACTACACGGCCACACAAATTTTTTCAACATTATTAGATCTCAGGGGTGCAATTTGAGAGAGCAATGTTATTAGGCACACATCAATTACTTTAAAAATATTCCCCAGCATGCAGAGAAGAGGTTGAAACCTAAGAACTTTGTGATGCTTAATAACCATGACCATAACTGATGTAAATTAGATTATGAAACAAAGGGGGAAAAGCATTTGATAATCCAGATATAAGTTCTTAAAAAGATACAATTTTAAAACCATGCTTTATATTAAATATGAGCATAATGTAGTAGATAACCCACATACAACAGCAAAGAAGGATGTCCCAGCAACAATAAGCAAACTGAGGAGTGGAAGAAGAGAACACTAGAAGAAGGAAAAGAATTTGCAACGACATAAATGAGTTGGAACCCAAAACAAAATGGGCAGATGCATATCGAGCCTCAGGGAAATCAACCATTCTATGCTCTTGATCAACTGACACATGGAGATTTACCAAACTTTAGATGCCAATTTGCTTGCTAATAAATGTGCATTTTATGCCAAATCATTTAATGACAAACTACAAGTAAACATTATAAAACAGACAAGTTTCAGATTCCATAAAACTTCTTCAGTTTACATATGCCCAGTGTGTAACTGCAGTTATCCAGAAGTACTCTCTGAATCGATTTCTGTTCAAAAGATGTGATTTTTGATAAGCTGTTCATCAGTCTAGTTTAACATGATTAGAGGTAGACCTGTATCACAACTTTAATTTACCAATAGATTAGTCCAAATCAAAATGACTATTCACCTAGAAATATTAGAAATATATGGAACAGAATTTGAGGTATTTCTTTTAGATAAGTTAAGATTAGAACCTGAAAAACTTTGTGCATGGCTTGGATTTGCTTCCTATACCAGTTGAATAGGACTCCGTTTCTGTTGCAGAAAATTAATTAATTATCTTCAGTTAAGATTTCACTTGGTTATTAGCCTTGGAACTTCAGAAGAATTGTTATCATGTTACATTTTAAGTGATACGTAAGTACATGAACACAATTTGCATTGATTTAGATACAACAGTAAGCCACCAACCATGTTCATTGTTCAGTGCATAGGATAGAACCAAAATTTCCCACTTCCAAATAAGTTCACTCCAAATCATATTACTTAAAACTGTCGGCATGTTGGGAAAATTAATACAAGTAATTGCATAAGTTTTAATATTGATTCCATCTTCATTCCCCAAATTCAACCACTCTCAAATTCAAACGGATTCAATTCTAGAAGTACAGTAGAATTCCTTATTACGAAAAGAAGAAAATTGCCAAAAAAAACAACAGATTCAAATCTTAAAGTAGATAGAATGGTGCTTCGACTAATAGCAAAAGAAAGTTACTACTGCAAGACTCGAACACTTCAATTTCTATTCTCTACCTCACAGCTCTTTCGAAAATTCAAAAAAACATATATAATTTTTTCACCTATATAGATTGGTAGCACAGAGACACTATAAAAGTTATGAAAGCTGCACAAAATAAGTAAATAAGCAAACTTCGGCTAATACCCAATAATAAATTCACATATACAACTGTATATGGGAATGTAATATAAGGGAAACGAAGTTAAACCTTGCTTGTATTTCTTGAAGCCGGCATTGCCATTAAGAGCAGCTTCAGGCCTGCCCCTCTTTCGAACGCCCCCAAACTCCATCTGATCCAAACACCACAAGCTCGCAACCAGCTACTCGTAGAAAACTATCAAATAAACAACCGAAAAATGAAGTCTTTAAATGTATGCGCGTGTGAGGGGGGAAGAGAGCTAAGCTAGGGTTTCGAATCGAAAATTAGAAGAGGTGGAATTGAAAAATAGGTTTAAATGTAGTTAAATTAGTATATCTGTTTTTGTTTTATTACCAAAAGAGTAAGAGGGAACACGTGACATGGATGTCATCACCACGTCATCACGTGTTATGACCGGACAGCCCCACACGAGCCGAACCCGACCCAGCGAAAGCCTACGTCATTTTTTTTTTTCATACAAGGGAGAAAAAATAAAATAAAAGAAAAAATTCAACAAAGACTACAATTAAAGGGAACGTTGTCTCTTCCTATACGTAGTACTTTGACTATAGTTACAAAGGAGATGAAGCAACTCCAGTGGGAGATCGGGGAGGATGTGGAAACCTGTAAGCTCGCTCTGTGTTAAGGTTGCCAATAGATCGGCGCTTTGGAAACCCGTAGCCTAGATGTGTCATTGTAGGTAAGTAAAGTTAGATGTGGCATTTGGGCCCAGTCCAATCTAGCCCAATCTGAAATTAATAAATTATTTTGAGTCGATGCCACGTGTAGTACATAATGGTAACTTAGTTACATATCTTAGATCAAACGTAAAAGGACAAAAAATAAAGAAATATAGAAATCGATTCTATAACTTCAAACTAGCTTTAAGAAGCTAAGACGATCTCCAACCTCTCGGAACATTTACATACTTCTCGACACGTGGTTAATGTTTTTTTACAGTTTGCTTAAAGCATAAACTCTCTTAAGAGATCAGAAAATCTTTATGCTTATGATTAATATGACTTTCATATTAAATTTTCTTATCACAAGAACAATATGAGTCTGATTTTGATCATTTTTTAACTTTTAAATGAATTATCGGTTAAATTTCTGACTCATATCGAAACTCAAAATTATAAATAAAATAATATCGTTTTAAGTAAATCAAATCAAACCTTTTCAAATTCTTAACCAGAACTCAAACCCTACCGGGCCGATCAATTACCATCCGTAAACTCACCCATAACTATAAAACGATGTTGTTTTGAAAAATTAAACTAAATTAATGTTATTGTGAGAAAAAGTTCAAGCTGTTTGGGCCAGACTTCGATTGAACCTCCAATTTGAATCTAAACCAAAATTTAGATCTGATTCATTGACTTCAAACTGGACTGGACTGAATTTTTCATCAGAATGTTTAAACAGCAGCTTGAACCAATTGCAAAACATTTGCAAAGTGAGAAATATCATTTGGGAACTCAACAAGTACAGGAGATCCGTGTGGCTGACCAATCACATAGTAGCTGTAATATTCACTTTCACAGTTAAGTCTCCTAGGCCAAACTCAGGCTTGTAGATCCAGGAGCAAGCCCCATCATTCCGAGAGCACCACTTCCTTCTTCAGATGCTTGAAGCAGTTCAACAAGATACCTCAATATGCCAGTTGCTAGCTAGCTGGCTCGAAAATCAAGGAAAAGACGTAATTTCTGTTGAAGAAGTTCTTGAGTTCCATAAGGAGGCTTACTGCTGATGATCCAATCTTTCTCAAGAAGGCCTGCTTCGGCGCTGGTAATCATCTCGTCCTTGAACACGGACACGATCAGGTATATCGAGGTCTTTAGCACGTCAGTTATGGCAAATGCTTTTGAATGTACTGCACCGTCTTTCTTCTTAGCCATCACAATATCCCTCTTATTTGTGTTCATTGTTGCCCATTTGATATTAGCCGGCCCCGTCAACAGATTCAGGGGTTGCAAGTTCATCTTCTTCCCCATGGCCACTTCGACAGCCAGTAAGCAAGATAAAAGCGTAGAGATAACTGCAGTATTGTTACCAGAGAGTTGAGCAACCCCATATCGGTCCTCTTTGTAAGAGCGTGCAGTCAAATCAGCAGCTGACCTTGCACACCATGAATATTGCTGCAGCGATTAACAAAAAGCATTTATCTTGGTTCAAATGTCAAGTGTGAAGATTCGATCATCATTAATGACAAGCAAACAGCAGAATCAGAAATTTTCCAAATAATTCATTCTAGGCTATTTCAAAGGTCTTTTATCCACAGCATACGTCACAGGCCAAACATATCAGTAACAATGATCGATTTAAGACTTGCTTAGTACCTGGAAGTTGTCGAACACCTTGTAGTATTTTGAATGTAGACCCTCCACTGGTAACTGCAGCTGAGCGGAAAGGTGGGATCTCTTGTCAACAGAAACACCTTCCAAGCCTTCAGCCAAGATGGATGTAAGCTGCTCCAGTGGCCTCAAGCATACAGCAATCACCCTTCTATAAGTCTCACCAGTTTCTTCAAAAAACGCAGCTCGTCTCCAAGTATCAACATTATTCTCACAAACCATACAAAGATCCAGATATGCAAGATACTGTGGTAGAGTATCAGGAGGACTCCCCTCTAGAGCTGCAAGCAATGGCTCACTTGGATTTGTTTCTGCTGCAGCAGATCCTTTTGGTGGAGCAAAGATAAACCATTTTGTTTGTAGTACCTTCACGGAAATATCAAGATGTCAAAAGTAGTTCTACATTCTAGCATGCTTGATCTATAAAATCATATTTTAGGGGGTTGCAGAGAAGTTTGAGAACTAACAATTTGCAGCTGCACTGACTACTTGGAAGAATGAAACGAAACGAAAAACTTCAGTGACAGTATAAGTGTTTATGTGTAGAAAGTCAGAGACCAACCCGATGTAAATGGTGACTTAATTCCCAACAGAGAAACACTGAAAAGCTCCCAACATAAAGGATGATCTGCTCAGAGAAGAACTTCCCTGTTGTCAATTGACTTTTGAACGGCTCTAGAAGAAACACAAGCAGCACACCCGAAATTAGATGAGCCACACTTGAGAGCTTTGAAGCATGCTTAATAGCTGAAGGAAGCGCCATTTTGAAGCTAAAGAAAGGTGGTCGCTGATGAACAGCGCAAAAGAATCAGTCGCAATGTTATAACTAAAAAGTTATTAATTGGGCAACAGAAAAAAAAAAACTAAAATACACCAAGCAAGCTACATGTCTGAATTGGCAGATTTACAACAAGAGTCGAGAAAGTTAACCCCTAAATGACTCCAATCAAAAAAATTATCCAAATCTAGATGTATTTTGTAACTACTCCATATACGTTACCTTCCAATCATACTGGGATAGTAGGAAGAAAACTAACAATCACAAATAGACTCGTAATGTGTACTAATTTCACCAGATATGGTTTAATACTCCACACTCCATACCATTCAAACTTTCTTTTTTCTTGCCAATTAACTAACGTCTCAAGCTTTATGATCTACGATCCGATGTGAACATCGATAACTCATTCTAACTACCGTAAACAATATCAAATTAGCAACAGCAACCAGAATGACTCGTCAAGATAAACCTTGAATTACAAGCAACATGTAGCATCAATGCCTTCCCCTTCTTGATAAGGGAACTTTTAGAATTCAAAGAGCGCTAAAGAATCGCTGTATGAATAAGAAGACAAATCTTCTTTGAATAAAGAGTTAGTACAGGAATAACATCATTGATGGCATATAGCTAATTTAATAGAAATCTAACTCTTCATCTATATGAAACCCTTACTGATAACTAATTCACTTCAAAGCTACGTAACGTCATGATCAAAATTAACCCCGCATTCCGATCAGACTTCTCATTGTATGAACATTATCCAGGAGGAGCTCTTCCCTTGTATCGATACACGTCAAAGTGCATCATTGAAACCAAAATTTAAGGCTTCAGGTTAACAAATTATGAAAAAACCATGTTGTCCCTAAGCCAATATCACAAAGCCGTCATTTCAAGTCTAGAGTATCTGTCAAATAAGTTTAGCTACTAAACTTACAAACACATACAAGAGTAAACATAAGCATTACCTGAATAATAGGAAACTCTAAAACCCATCGACGTTGATAAATATAGAATAGCCCATACACCAATCCAGAAACAAAACCTCTAGACCCCACTCTTCTAATAAGCTTCACTACCATATCCTCTTCCACCAAGCTACCGCCACATAACGACACTAACGAAATCAATCCTGAAACAGCTGCCGCCGTCAAAAAGAATACAAACCCAGCTGAAACCTCAATCCGACAACGAAAATCAGCAGATGACAAGGACTCTCCTCCAGCGATAAATAGCAGTCGAAGGAGAGCGATCAGGAGCTGCGACGGAGAAGCGAAAGGAAAGGGTTTCGGTAACGACGCAGCAGCGAGCGCGGCGGAGAAGAGGAGCTGAGACAGCTGAAAACTTAAGAAAGCGAAAAGGGATACAAAAAATCGAGCAAAGAAGTGAACTTTACTGTTGCTGAGAGAGGCATTTGTAGCAAAAGACAAAAAAGTGAAGGTCTTGAAGAGAAAGTAAACAGCAGTGGAGGGTATTGACTGCCATATCAGAAACCCTAAAAATCGGTTCTTGACCACCGTTTCCGGGGTTGAAGGCGATGGAGGACTGGACATTGATGGGTTTTGCCTCTTTTCAGATAGGTACTTCAGAAATCTAACAGACTGGTTTAGCTGTAGACGAAGTACTCAAGGCTGGGTTTTGGGGGAATTTACTGATTTCAGCTCTTACAATTGTCAACGTTCAAGTCTTGTTGAAGAAGCGGGAAAGGATTTGGGCAAGAAAGCCCAGGATTCCCAATGGGTCGGGCCAAGACCCTAGTTTCTTATCTGAATTTGGCATGAAAATAACAGGTATGATTGGATTAGTTTAATTGTAAAAATAATAATAATAATAATAATAATTAATAGGTATGACTTTCACTTTTATAACAACAATAATAATATTATTATTATTATTATCTACTGTTAAAAAACATCTCATCAAATAACGTGATGAACTTGTTTAGCAAATAGCGGATTACATTAGCTATTAGTTGATTCTATCAGCGATTCAACTAATTTGATCAGCAGATAACATCAGGGCCCTATTTGGTTGGTGGTAAAGTAAAGTGAAAAAGAAATATGATTCATCGGAAAACAAATCTATAGAAAGTAAAGATATTACATGTTTGGATACTTATAAGAATTCTAATAGGAAAGTTGGGTTGATTTAAAGATGTTTGATAAAATTAACTATTTAATATTAGTTGTTAATGTGTAAAATGACTTATAAGGACATGATTTAAAAAAAATTACAAGGGCATGAACATTATATTTCTTAGTATTTCGTTGAATATTTTAATAAGAATTTAGATTTAGATATTTAATTTTACAAAACTTAAGTTTATAACTTTAATAAAAATAAATAATAATAATAATAAT
>JAOSBN010000177.1:625318-653114 GCA_027563595.1 Erythroxylum suave
TACAATGATTATAGAAAAATGACAGATGAGAACATGTTCTGTCATTGTCCACTAATACAAGTAAGGTTCACCTAATAAATGATAAAAATAACTACTCCATTGTACTTGAACTTGATCTTTTCAGCAGCACTAAAATCAGGTTGCATTCCAACAGTCAGTAACTCAAAACAAAGTAATGGCTTCGGTCTAAGTGATGCTTACAAATTCCATGGTGTCTTTACTCTTAACTAATCATCTTCTTCAAGATTGAACCGAGTTGCAGTTTCCTTTACTGCAACTTGGAACTTTCAACTTTTTGAGTTAGAAGATTGCACGCGGTAGTTAGTTTTATCACTAAGGTCACCTTTGGGGGTGTACCACTTTTCTTCAAAGGGAAACAAAAATGCTAATTGAAAAAAAAATAAATTATAGAGGTACTTTAATCACCACCTGTTAAATTAATCACCTTTCTTTCCTTAGCCAAATTGAGTTCTGCTTTTAAGGAGAGTCAATGCTCCAGGTGTCTGTTTTAACTTCTTGTTGGTTGTCAAGAATTGCACAGGAGTCAAAGGTCCATCTATCTGTTTTAGTCTTTGTCACCATTCAAGAATCATTCTGTTTCTTACCAAATCTGGTGGACTTTTTATGTTGCTTGTCATCATCAGTCTACTATCTTGTTCCACCAAGATGGATACTAAGCATATAGACAGCTCCAGGTCTTTTCTCTCCCTTATCTTGCACACTTCATTTGAGGGATCTTGTTCCTTTTCTGCTTTCTAACCATGCAAGGAATATATAATTCGTCACAAGGTGGGTAAGTTAAAAAGCGGAAGTGGGACTCGAAAACAATGTATCTGGGATAGATTATTTGAGCAGACAACGACTGAGAGTCAAGTGATCTGTTAAAGTTACAAGGATGACTTGAAAGACATAATTAACCAGCTATTGTAACAGAACCTATCAATGAACAACTTGACTTTTCAAGGAGATTAGTTTCCTGTCAAAGGCGTAAAATTTACGGTACAAACTTTAATTCCGTGCTGGCCTTTCCAGGTTAAACTTTTCTTCTGACCAACTGAAAAGTCTTGCTAGTGACGAGGTAGTGAGGCACCGATGTGGAAAGGTAATACCAACCCTTTTTATCTTCATATCTTTTCTGAAAAATTGGGTCTAACAATGCCTTCCTTTCTTCTTCATTTGATCTTTTGGTTGCTACTATTTTTTCTGCCAAGTTGTTCTGTTGCTCAAACTAGAGGAGAGGTTAGAGTAGGGGATTCCCTAACTGCTGCTGAAAACTCTTCATGGATTTCACCTTCTGGTGAATTTGCATTTGGTTTTTATCAACTTGAAAGCAACAAAGATCTCTATTTGCTTGCTATATGGTATGCTAAAATACCGGAAAGAACCATTGTTTGGTATGCTGAAGACGGTGTTCTTGCACCAAAACAGTCCAAAGTTGAGCTCAACAGCAGCCAAGGGCTTGTCCTTACCGATGACAGAGGCAACCAAGTATGGAAATCTCCTACCAACAGTGGTGTTGTTGCTTCTGGTTCCATGAGAGATTCAGGCAACTTTGTGCTTCAAGATAGTAGTTCTGATATGCTCTGGGAAAGCTTCCAGGATCCTGCTGACACAATATTGCCTGGGCAGGTGTTGAATAGGGGAATGATACTCTCTTCTCGACAATCAAAAGCCAATTTCTCAAAGGGTAGGTTCCAACTAAAAATCCGAGAAGATGGGAATTTGGTGCTTGCTACTATAAACTTGCCTTCTACTCATGCTAACCAGCCTTACTATAATATATCAAGTCCAGGCAACCAGCTGGGGTTTAACTTGTCAGGGTACTTGTATGTGTTAGAAGAGAACAACCAGACTGTCCCTCTAACACCCAGTGTGACAGCTTCAACTTCATACTTCTATCACAGGGCAAGTATCGATTTTGATGGAGTTTTCACTCAATATTACTACCCCAAAACATATACCGGAAATCGAAGTTGGACTCCTTTCTGGTCAATACCAGATAACATTTGCAGAAGTTCTGTTACAACTGGTAGTGGCACTTGCGGGTATAACAGTATCTGCACCTTGCAAGCCAACAAAAGACCATCGTGTCAATGCCCATCTGGATATTCTTTACTTGATCCAAATGATTCTTATGGTGCTTGCAAACCAAACTATACACAAATCTGTGGAGAAGACGAGGGGGGTCCAGTGGAAAATTTGTATGGTTTTGAAGAGCTATGGAACACAGATTGGCCAACGGCTGATTATGATCTCTTGCAGCCTTTCACTGAAGAGCAATGCAGACAATCTTGCTTACATGATTGCATGTGTGCTGTTGTTGTTTTCAGGTCAGGTGATATGTGCTGGAAGAAGAAGCTGCCACTCTCAAATGGTAGAGTAGACATGACCATTCCCGGGAAAGTATTAATCAAAGTCAGGAGAGGTAACGTTAATCCGAGGGAGCCTTACATGCCTGATCTAGAGAAAACTGTGAAGAATAAAGATGATCAAATCCTGATCGAACGAGTGCTTTTGGGTTGCTCTGCGTTCGTCAACTTCTTACTGCTAAGTGCAATATGTTTGGGGTTCTTCTTCATCTACAGAAGAAAACGTACAAAAGCTCCCTATCAGGATAATATTGTTGACACGAACTTGAGATACTTCACATATAATGAGCTCTTAGAGGCTACAGATGGGTTCAAAGAAGAGTTGGGGAGAGGAGCTTTTGGAGTTGTGTATAAAGGAGCATTGCGGATAGGTTCAGGTGTTCTTGTAGCAGTGAAGAAGTTGCATCATGTTATGCAAGAAGATGGTTTAAAGGAATTCAAGACTGAAGTAAATGTGATAGGAAAGACACATCACAAGAATCTGGTTCAACTGCTCGGATTTTGCGACGAAGGGGAGCAACATCTATTAGTTTATGAGTGCTTAAGCAATGGAAGCTTGTCAAGCTTTCTTTTTGGAGAAATGAGGCCTAGTTGGAGCAAGAGGATCCCGATTGTTTTTGGAATTGCAAGAGGACTACTATATTTGCATGAAGAATGCAGTACTCAGATTATCCATTGTGATATAAAACCACAAAATATACTTCTTGATGACTATTACAATGCAAGGATTTCTGATTTTGGATTAGCAAAGCTTCTGGTGTTAAATCAGAGCCAGACCCTTACCGCCATTAGAGGAACAAAAGGGTATGTTGCTCCTGAATGGTTTAGGAACATGCCTGTCACGGTTAAAGTTGATGTGTACAGCTTTGGTGTCCTACTTTTGGAGATCATTTGTTGTAGAAGGAGTGTGGAACCTAAAGAGAGCGTACCAGAGAAAGCAATTCTGACAGATTGGGCTTATGATTGTTACTGTGAAGGAAGCTTGGACGCTCTGGTAGAGTATGAACCAGAGGCCTTAAAGGACAGAGAAAGGCTGAAGAGGTTTGTAATGGTTGCCATTTGGTGCATCCAGGAAGACCCTTCACGTCGACCCAACATGAGGCAAGTCATACGGATGCTGGAAGGAGTCTGTGAAGTTCCAATTCCACCTTGTCCTTTCCCATTCAACATTCAAACTGATAACCCATCTACTACGTTGAAGCATGAAACTTCATTATCTGTTGCTAGTATTTAATAATCTTTGTTACTAGTCTTTGAACGGGACCTGCAATTGAATCACTTCTTTACGTTGTAGTTTAATTAGGCTTTATGTTCTTCTGACACATATTGCGATATTGATTTTCATTCTATTGATTACTTGATCAAGCAAGTGGTTGTGATCCATGTATGGCACCTGCTAGAACAAAAACATAGCTTACTCACCATTGTTTGGGCTTCCTGCATTTGAGGATAACTTTGGAGTAAAACTATGTCTTCAGGATTTCTGTAACAACCAATAAACTTGGAAATGAAAAAATTTCAAGCCCCTCAGCAGATTTAGTACGAGAGATAAGAGAACTATCTTTGTTTTAAATTGAGAAAGAAAAACTCATATATCTCCTTGTTTGGCTGCTGAGAAAGCTATTTCCAGGATTTTGTTTAGTTAAATGGCTCAAAACACACAGTCAATTTTATTCCAAGTTGGTCTTCTCAGTTTTTGACATCTTGGCTTGGTCTAGATTTGTGGAAAACATGTGCATCAACCTGTTCATTTAATGTTCCCTACAAATTCCATCCGCCAGCTTTGTTTATGGCACCTGATATATGTGTATGATAGTGTATATATAGAAAACTAATGTAATTTAGTTAATTAGTTTTAATTACTAATTTATCCCATGTACATACACTATATATATTCAATACAAATCATGAGCCCATTCAGGACTCTTTCACAATCTAGCATAGTATCATAGCTAGTTTTTTCTTCAAAACCTAAATTCTCTCTCTTCTCTTTTTTTCTCTTCCCCAGCTGCCGCCTAGCACCGTCCCTCCAAACCCTAGGTGTCGCCATTTTTCTTCTCTTGGCGCTCTTGCTTCCACTGCTGCCTTCTGCCGCCATCCCCTCTTCTCACCATGGCCGGCGATGACGCAACCCCCAAGGAGAAACCCTTGCATCCTGTGTTCACAGTGGCCAAGATCAATCAAAAAATTCAGCTCACCCTTGACAATGAAAAGGTACAGTACGATCATTGGGCTACTTTGTTCCGCCTTACTACCAACTGCTATCATGTCTCTGATCACATAGATGCTCCTATGGTTACCACCCCTAAAGATGATTCTGTGTGGAAGGCCGTTGATTCTGTTGTTCTCTCATGGATCTATGCCACTATATCTGATGATTTAGTTTTTTCAATTCTGAAACTGGGACAATCTGCTAGAGATGCTTGGGTCACATTAGAACAAATGTTTCGTGATAATGCTGGTGCCCGCGCTGCAGAACTTGAGGTTAAATTTGTTTCTTTGAGGCTTGAACACTGTAATTCCCTTGATGAATATTGCAATCGACTAAAAACTCTGGTCGAGAGACTTGGTAATGTGGGATTTCAAGTATCTGATGCTCGTTCAGTATTGCAATTGACTAATGGATTGCCAAGTTCGTATAGAACAATTGCTACAATAATTTGATAGCAAAATCCAATGCCCTCATTCATATCAGCCGTGTCCATGCTCCGCCTTGAAGAACGTCATGTCGAACGCCATCATGCGCCAGCTTCCTCCGCAGTTATGGTCGCTTCTGCCCAGCCCAGTTCTACCGCCACTTCATAGCCATCATCCCAGCCACCCACTACCTAGAACAGTGGCCGCGGTGGTGGGGGAGGGCGACGCAACAATGGCCGCCACAATAGTCGTGGTGGGGGTTGTGGGTCTGCCCAGACCCGTTTGGCCCAGCCTACCTAACCGATCGCTACTGGCTGCTCGTGGGTTTGGTGCCCAGCACCTGGTGCTCCTGCCCAGCCATGGGGCCCTCCACTGCCACCTTGTCCATACCCCACTCAGGCCAGCCGTGCTCCAGGCGTGTTAGGGTTACCCCCAACACCTTATAATCAGCAAGTTTACACCTCCACTTCATCTGATTTTCAGCCTACAGATATTCAGTAGGCTTTCAATGGTATGACCTTGGACACTCCGAATCATCAGTGGTATATGGACTCCGGGGCCATATCCCATCTCACTTCTGAACCAGGTATGCTCTCATCTGTCTCTTCATCTAGCACTGTTTCTAACATGCTCGTCGGAAATGGTATGAGTATACCAGTGCGTGGCTCAGGACAACAGATTATTGGGACTTCAACCCGACCACTTCACTTAAAAAATGTCATCCACGCCCCTAACATTATCAAAAACCTTGTGTCTGTTCGTCAGTTCACTATTGATAATCATGTATCTGTTGAGTTTGACCCATATGGTTTTTCTGTGAAGGATCTTCGTTCGAGGACACTGTTGTTGAGGAGCAATAGTTCTAGAGACCTGTACCCTGTCCAGCTGAGTCAGCCCACAACTTCTTACCAGTCTCTAGCAGTCCTTCCTTCACTGGTGTGGCACAATCGTCTTAGTCATCTCGGGAGTCATGTTTTAGAGTATCTTAGGAGTCATAAATTTATTGGTTGTAATAAAGATCTTAGCTCCAGTTTATGTCATTCTTGTCAAATTGGAAAACATATTCGTTTTCCATTTTTTGCGTCTCATTCTATTACTGCAGCGCCCTTTGACATTATTCATAGTGATTTATGGACCTCCACTGTTTTGAGAAAATCTCATTACAAATACTACTTATTATTGCTTGATGATTTTCGGAACTTCTTGTCGGTTTACCCCTTTAAACACAAGTATGATGTCTTTTCTAAATTCAAGCAATTCAACAGTTTTGTCACAACTCAATTCAATAGGTTTATTAAATCTTTCCAATGTGATCTGGGGGGTGAATTCGATAACAATCCTTTTCACGAGTATGCTGCTAATCATGGCCTTGTTTTTCGTTTTGCTTGCCCACAAACTTCCTCTCAAAATGGCAAAGTGGAGTGTATGATCCGACGCATAAATGATATGACCCGAACTCTTCTTTCACATGCCTCTCTTCCTCCTAGTTTTTGGGTTGAGTCTCTCCACATGGCAGTCTACTTCCGCAATGTTCTTCCTACTAAAGTTCTTCACAACAATAACCCCATTATTGTACTTTATCATCGCATTCCTAGCTATGATCACATTCATACTTTTGGGTGTTTGTTCTATCCCAATCTTTCTGCCACTGCTCCCCATAAGCTAGCCCCTCGGTCTACTAGATGCATGTATCAGTTTGAGAACTATGGTATAATCCTGTGTCTATCATTGATCATAAACCCCTTAAATAGGGTGAGATGTGATGTACAAACAAGGAAAGGAAATCAGTAAATACAGGCATGATTATCTCTAATTGATTACACTATATTCGCCTAAATATATGCATATTCTAATAGTCCCCCGCAGTTTGAGCGTCATAGGAACGGACACGCAAACTGGATCGAAATTCTTCAAAAAGAGTCCTGGGTAATCCTTTCGTGAAGATGTCAGCATACTGAGATGAAGAGGGCACGTGAAGAACTTTGACTTGGCCAAGATGAACCTTTTCACGTACGAAGTGGATATCGAGTTCAACATGCTTCGTACGTTGGTGTTGAACCGGATTGTCAGACAGGTATACGGCGGAGACATTGTCACAGTATATAATGGTGGCTTTAATCACCGGTACCTGAAGTTCTAAAAGAAGGTTGCGTAACCAGCTTGTTTCAGCGACAGCGTTTGCAACGCCTCGGTATTCAGCCTCCGCACTGGACCTAGAAATGGTAGGTTGGCGCTTGGAAGACCAGGAAATTAAATTGTCGCCAAGAAACACACAATATCCCGAGGTTGACCTTCGTGAATCAGGGCACCCTCCCCAATCTGCATCAGAGTAGGCAGTGAGCGCAGATGAGGGAGATGCCGAAAGGCGCAGGCCGTAGTGAAGAGTGCCTTGGAGATACCGGAGAATACGTTTAAGAAAAACAAAGTGTGGTTCCCGCGGGGCATGCATGAAAAGGCAAACGTGCTGTACGGCATAGGTAATATCAGGCCTGGTGAAGGTCAAGTATTGTAACGCCCCTGCAAGACTGCGATACAAGGTACTATCGTTAATGAAGAGTCCATCCGATGCACTTAGTTTGGAGGTCGTGTCACAAGGAGTAGCACAAGGTTTACAACCCGTCATATTAGCCCGATGCAAGATGTCCCGAACGTATTGACCCTGAGACAGGAAGAGGCCATTGGAATCCCGGGTAACCGTAATTCCCAAAAAATGGTGAAGATTGCCTAGGTCGGTCATGGCAAATTCTCTGGAGAGCATGGTGATGATAGAGCTAAGCAGAGTAGAGTCTGAGGCAGTCAAAATAATATCATCGACATACAATAATAAATAAGCGATACGCTGTCCCCGACTATAGATAAAGAGTGACGGATCACAAATGCTGCTTTTAAACCCATGAAATAGCAAGAAGCGCGAAAAACGAGTGTACCAGGCCCGAGGGGCTTGCTTAAGACCATATAAGGATTTCTTCAGGCGGCAAACATGATCAGGAAATCGTTTATCAATGAAACCTGGTGGTTGTTGCATATATACCGTTTCCTCGAAGTGACCGTGAAGAAAGGCATTCTTCACATCAAGCTGATGTATGGGCCATTGTCTTGAAACTGCCAAACTTAGTACAGTGCGGATAGAGGCCGGTTTAACAACCGGGCTAAAAGTGTCATGACAATCGATGCCCACTGTCTGAGATTTACCATTGACAACTAAGCGGGCTTTGTATCGGTCAAGTGTTCCGTCTGCCTTATACTTATGACGGAAAAGCCACATGCAGCGAATGATTGGCGTACCAACCGGTTTGGGTACGAGCTCCCATGTGTTATTTACCTGCAACGCACTAAACTCATTGGTCATGGCATTTAGCCAATTAGGATCTGAATAAGCCTTAAGATAAGAGGTGGGTAAGGGTGAAATAGAGGTGGTGGTGAGGTTAAATTTGGGTTTGGGTTTGGAGATGCCATCTTTTGCACGGGTGACCATGGGGTGATGGTTGGGGTGTTGAGTGGGAGCCGTGGGCTGGGTAGGTATTTGGGAAGGTGTGTGGGCCGAGGGAACGGGCGTAGGGGGATGGGTGCAAGGCTGGTGGGCTGCGGATGTAGTTGGGCCGGATGTAAATGGTTGAGGAGGGGAGTGGGTTAAACCGGGTGGGCCGGTGGTGGAGGTATCTGGGCCTGATGATGGGGTAAATGGGTTGGGTGTGTGAGTAAAAGGGTAGGTGTCATCATCAAGGAAATTGTAAGTCGAGGGTTGGGTATTGTTAGAGAAAGGAAAATCATGTTCATCAAAAATCACGTGACGTGAAATGTGAACGCGACCGGTGGTGGGATCGAGGCAACGGTATCCCCGGAAATTTGGAGGGTAGCCGAGAAAAATGCAACGGCTAGACCGAGGGAGGACTTTATGAGCTTGGGTTGCGGAGGCGTTTGGGTAACATGCGCAACCAAAAACCTTCAAATGGTCATATGTAGGATGTCGTTGATAAAGGGCAAAGGCCGGGGTGAGATGATTGAGCTTGGTGGTGGGAAGAATGTTGTGAAGGTAGGCGGAAGTATGGAGGGCTTCAACCCAAAAGGTGGGGGGGAGACGAGCATGTATGAGAAGCGCTCGAATAATATTGTTCAGGCGGCGAATCATACGTTCGGCTTTGCCATTTTGTGGCGAGGTTTGGGGGCAAGAAAAGCGAAGTACCATACCATTTTGTGATGCAAAATTTTTGAAATTTTGGTTGGCAAATTCGCCACCCAAATCACATTGGAAAGTTTTAATGAGGCGGTTGAACTGGGTATGAATGAGTTTGTGAAACTTAACAAAAGTGGCAAAAGTTTCTGATTTAAATTTTAATGGGTAGACCCAGACGTGTTGTGTAAAATTATCTATGAGCACCATATAATATTTATAACCGGAGTTGCTAACAACTGGCGATGTCCAAAGATCACAATGAATTAAATCAAAGGGTGCAAACGTAGTTGAATTGGAATTATGAAAAGGTAACCGTTGACTATTAGCAATCTGACAAGACGAGCAAACAAGAGTACTAGTAGTCTTATTACAATTAATGAAATTATGGCGAGAAAGAAAATCTAAAATGGTGGCTCCTGGGTGACCGAGACGGTTGTGCCAAGGAGGTTGAGGAGATGTGGAAACAAAAGCATAAGATGGTGGTGTGAATGGATAGAGGTCCCCCGTGCTATCATGGCGAGAAAGGAAAGTGCCCGTCTTGAGATCCTTTAAAGAAAAACCAAAAGGATCAAATTCGACACTAACTTGGTTATCTCGAGTGAATTTTCGGACAGAAAGTAAATCTTTGATAACGGTTGGTGAGTGAAGGACATTGTTAAGTTTGTAAGTTTTATTAGAAACAGTGTGAAGGCTATTACCAGATCCATTTATAGGCAATTTCTGTCCATTACCAACAAGTATAGTAGTCGAGGAAATAGACAAAGGAGTAGTAATTTTACCGGAATGTGCCGTGATATGAGAGGAGGCCCCAGTATCCATGTTCCAAGCGGAGTCCATAGTGGTGTTCATCTGCATCATAGATAAAGCGGTTCCAAGATCTGTGGGATTGAGAGCATTAATCGCATTCGGGTCCGTGAACGGAAGTTGGGTATTTTGGGCTTGTTGGTAGGCCATATGGGCCTGGTTAGATTGGGTTTGATTTGGCGGGCCAAGTTGTGGGGAAGGAGCCCAGGCCTGAGAAGGATAGGGGGTGGGTGGGACTTGCCAATTTACGGTTTGAGCAGGAGATAAATGAGGGGCATAGGTGTTGGGTTGAGGTTGGGTTTGCCACCAAGGAGTGTAAGATTGTGACCGAGACCTGCCACGGCCACGACTTCCCCGGTACCCACGACCACGGCCGCGGGTCCGGTTAGGATCGTAGTTGTTGTAGCGAGGCTGGTCGGTGGGAGTGGGGGCGGTGGTGTTAGGTTGAGGGTGAGGAGTCGAGATTAGTACCGATTGAGATTGGTTTTGGCGGGCTTGTTGGCGTTGTTGTTCCTGCTGCAGGCTGGTCCTAGCTTCATCCCACGAAGGCGTACTTTGGTTGATGATGGCAGCAGCAACATCATATTCGGAGGGAAGACCACGGACAAGTTGCATCACGAGTCTCGCCTCGCTCACAGGAAACCCAACATCACCGAGTTGATCATCAATCTCCTTTAATTTTTGACAGTAATCATCAAGCGAGGAACAAGTACCAAGAGTTAAGTTGGTGAATTCATGTTCAAGGGTCGTGGCCCGGGATCCTTTATTGTTTAGAAAAATATGTTCGAGTTTAAGCCACGTAGAACGAGCGGTGGCATCTGGTTCGAGAACCCGAACCATCAAATCATCGGTCAATGTGGCATAAAGCCACTGAAGAATAAGGGCATCAATCTCGTACCATGCATCATGAGAGTCGTCCGATTCTGTTGGAGGGTCCGAACCATCGATGTGATCCAAAACCTTATAGGCTTTGGCATGTAGCTTGAATAGTTTAACCCAAGATGAGTAGGTCACTTTGGCACCATCGAGAGTGCGTACCTTATTCTGAATATTGGTGACCGTATAAGCCGGATGAAGGGAGGTAGCGGATTTTGGTAGGGTGGTCTTGGGTGAGCGCGGAGTGTTGTCGGCCATGGCTGTCGAAACAGCAGACAAAGAAACGAAAAAAAAAAAAAAACGAAAGGGAAGAAGTTGACGGCTGCTAGGGTTAACAGAGCCCTTGCTCTGATACCATATCAGTTTGAGAACTATGGTATAATCCTATGTCTATCATTGATCATAAACCCCTTAAATAGGGTGAGATGTGATGTACAAACAAGGAAAGGAAATCAGTAAATACAGGCATGATTATCTCTAATTGATTACACTATATTCGCCTAAATATATGCATATTCTAATAGCATGTTCCTTGGGTTTCCCTCTAATCATCGAGGATATAGGTGTTTAGACCTCTCCACTGGTCATGTCCACATCTCTTGTCATGTCACCTTTGATGAGTCTGTGTTTCCCTTTTCCACTACTGGGTTCGTCTCCCCTCCTGTGTACAGGTCTTCCGACCTCGATGCGAGTCTTTCACCCTCCATTATGGTTAACTAGTTTCACAACCCATAACCAGACACCCACACTTGTGCCCATGAATCACATATTCATTACACACGGCGTGCTCGCACACCTGCCACTCCCACTTCGGCAGCGCCACCCTCTCCTCATACGGCCGAGCCTACCCCCTCACCCGTCGAGTCCCCATCACCGACGCCACCTGTCCACTCTCCTCAAATGACCATCCACTCCAAATACGGCATCACCAAACCAATCCATCGCCTTAGCTTACATACCCAAAAGCCTACCCACATCTATCCCTTACCTAAGTCCCATGTGTCTGCTCTTTCAGACCCGCATTGGAAGGCTGCCATGGATGATGAGTATGGTGCTATGGTGAAGAACCATACCTAGGATTTGGTGCCTCGTCCTCTTGGTGCCAATATTCTTCGGTCTATGTGGCTCTTTCGGCATAAGTTTTGGGATGATGGGGCCTTGCAGTGCCATAAGGCGCGTTTAGTGGGTAATGGTAAGTCTCAGCTAGTGGGTGTGGACTGTGAGGAGACCTTTAGTTTGGTTGTTAAACTGGCCTCCATTCATGTTGTGTTGACTATTACTGTTTCTGGTTCTTGGCCTATCCGTCAGCTTGATGTCAAGAATGCTTTTCTTCATGGGAATTTGAAGGAAACATTGTACATGCACTAGCCATCAGGTTTCGAGATCCTAAACACCCTGATTATGTCTGTCTATTACGGAAGTCATTGTATGGCCTCAAGTAGGCTCCTCGGGCTTGGTTTCAGCGATTTGCGACTTTTCTCACTGATAGAGTTGGCTTCTCTGGATGTACGTGTGATGAGTCACTATTCATTTATTACCGGAGTTCTGATATAGCTTATTTACTTCTATACGTGGATGATATTATTATCACGGGGTTCTCTCCTGATCTCCTGCAACAGGTTGTCTCACAGCTGTCATTTGAGTTTGCTATATCTGATCTTGGCCCCTTTCATCACTTTCTAGGTATAGCAGTTACACGAGACTCATCTGGATTGTTCTTGTCACAAAGCCAGTATGCCCTCGAGATTCTTGAGCGCGCTTCTATGTCGGCCTGTAAGCCTGCTTCTACACCGGTTGAGATGGGTGCCAAGCTCGTTGGGGGTCTGGACCCTTGGTATTTGATCCCACTTTGTATCGAAGTTTGGCAGGTGCTCTTCAGTATCTCAGTTTTACTCGCCCTGAACTGTCCTTTGCGGTTCAGCAGGTCTACTTATTCATGCATGACCCTCGTGAGCCTCACTTTCATGCTCTGAAGCGGATTTTGCGGTATGTTCGTGGCACTCTTGATTATGGTTTTCGCATTTCCGCTACTGCTATTTTTGGCCTCACTCCGTATACTGATGCGAACTGGGCTGGATGCCCTGACACCCGACAATCCACATTTGTTTATTGTGACTTTTTGGGTGATAACTTGCTCAGTTGGTCCTCTAAGCGTCAGGCCACGGTTTCTCGTTCTAGTGATGAGGCTGAATATCGTGGTGTGGCTAATGCTGTTGCTGAGACGATTTGGATTCGCAACCTTCTCCTAGAGCTACGGGTTCCCCTGCCTCGTGCTACCTTAATATATTGTGATAATGTTAGTGCAGTTTATCACTCTGGTAATCCTGTACAACATTAGCACACGAAGCATGTGAAAATTGATTTACCTTTTGTTCGAGAAAAGGTGCAGTCGGGGCACATCCATGTTTTGCATGTTCCTGCCAATTATCAGTATACTGATGTCTTTACCAAAGGGTTGCCCCGTCATCTATTTGAGCATTTTAGGTCCAGCCTGAGCGTTCGTTCTTCTCCCGCTCTAACTGTGGGGGTGTAATAGTGTATATATAGAAAACTAATGTAATTTAGTTAATTAGTTGTAATTACTAATTTATCCCATGTACATAAACTATATATATTCAATACAAATCATGAGCCTATTCAGGGACTCTTTCACAATCTAGCAGTGTAGACCTGCAGACTTCACCTAGTCAACTTGATTGAGTATTAGTTTCAGACCTGCGAGTTCGGTTGACGAATTCTTACAAAATAATGCAGAGGTGGCTCAGGAGTTATCAATACTAATTGACTATGTTATCAATGCCGAAGGCTCCATTTATTGACTATGTGCTCTAGATAGAGATATATAAGCTTTTTCTGCCAAGGCAATTACAATTATTCTATAATAAGTAAAGGATGGTTTTCAGCTTTGTGTTGATAAAGTAATTCACACACTGTCGCAATCACACCAAGAGCGCCTTGCGCAACAGAAAGTTGTTTTTAGAGAGAGAGAGACAGGAAGTTATAGAGAGAGAAATACATAGAGGATTTCATTCCATCGTAACCAAACATGTCCGTAACACTGTCTAGGGTCCCTCTTTTAATATATTTATGAATATTTCCCTAGAAACGAGTACGCAAAATCATATTGTATTTTATTTTAAACGCTACGCGACCGATGTGAACGTTAGTTAGAATAAAATAACTAGACTACTACTGTAGCAATGGTGAATCTAGGTTGATCTTACAGAGAGTGTTCGGTTAACCTATGAAATGAAATTAATTGATGTTTACGTGGGGGGAGGGTTTGAATTTAATAAGAAAATGAAATAAAATAAACCTAATAAAATCAAATTAAAGAAAATATGCAAAAAATGATAAAATTGGAGAATTCGGTAGGAATCTGGTTCTTTGGTTCGATTTTAGCCTACACCTTAATTAAGTACAATTCATTGATTTGTTGTTCTTTTATCTCTCTTAGCAATTATCGGTCGTAGATTAACAACAAGCTCTGTTAATCAGAATTTTTTCTTAGATCCTAGTTAATCACGAAGCGCTCGTTAATTAATCCTAGCTATCAGGAAACCTAAAATAAGCTCTCTAAGTTTATTCGGACAACACCATTATGAATCAGAAAAATAGATCAATTTAGGCAATAATCACACAAGCTCGGATTATTTAACATATATTATGTTATCTCTATTGATTCGGACCCATTAGTCGCTACACATGAATCAGAAATACAGCGATTATATATTGCATTCGATATTAGAAATGAGTTTTCATGAAAAACGATTCAATAGCGCATTAAAATCATCATCATTTAATGCCCAATTCAATAAACACAAGATAACAAAATCAATTCCTACTGAAAGAAATAAATAACAAAATAATGAAAAATTGCTTAACCCAGATCGTCGACGACAGAATCTTAATCCTCCATGGGTCTCCCAAAAGGATAGAGCTTAGCTCTATTTCTATCCCTAACCGAAAACCCCTAAATTCCTTCTTCAATGCCGCAACTCCTCTACTTCACTACACTATTCACTGACCACTATTTATTGACGTGACAATTTAACTCCACCTACGCTATTCACGATCCTTGTTTTGTTCTCTGCCGCCCCTTTTCTTCTCTATTTTCTATCGCCACTCTCTCGTTTGTTTCTCTGCCGACCCTCTTCTTCTCTATTTTCTATCGCCACTCTCTCGTTTGTTTCCCTGCTGCCACCCTTCTCCTGTAGCGTGATTTGACAAATAAAGTCTCAGGGTTTTTAGGTCCATGCTCTCTTCGCGCCAGCTGTTCATGTCTCTTGTTCGTATAACCCGAAACCCAGACTGCTTTTTTGACGCTCCTACTGTCTGTCGTTTTGCTCATGCGGTGTGTTGGACGTGTTGCTTGGCTTGCGCTTTTGGTCCTACTCCACGCTGCACGTTGTTTCACCTACAAGCTGCATGTGTTTTGTCATTTCTTCACTATGCATGCATCCAATGTACACGTAAGCTGCTCCTTGCTTCACCATTGTGCTCCCAACATCTGTTATGGATGTTGTCGTTTTAGCAAAGTCTTCTGCTTCCTTCGCTCATGCTTCTTCATCTTCAACAATTTCCGCAACAATTCCCTTCCCCTTAACGTCTTTGTCCACCAGGTTGATTTTAGGAAAGATAAAAAACGTACTCCTATGTACCATTTGTGTTCGCATCATCTAACCGTTGGATCAACCATTGAGTAACAGCCCTATTATTTCTTTTTGTCATCCTCCTGTCTAAAATCGCTATTGACACTTTCTCCGTTAGTGTGGGAAACTCTAGTAGGGAGGAAGATGTTCGAATTTGCCCCTCATGTGCTTTCTTAAGTTGAAAAACGTGAAACACCAGATGGATCACTGCCTCAGTTGGAAGATCTAGCTTATAAGCCACCTTTCCTATTTATTGAATCACTCTATATGGCCCGTAGTACAATGACGATAGCTTCTAGTTACTCCTCAGTTGTAAAGAAAATTGCTTATACGGTTGTAATTTTAATAATACCATGTCCCTCACCTTGAATTCCCTCTCTAATTGCTTAGAATCCGTGTGCTGCTTTATACGATTCTGAGCCCTCTATAAATGAAATTATGTGATATTAATCATAGTTTCCATATTCTATAAAACTCGATCGACTTCCAAGATCCTCGAATCTCTTGCTATATAAGGAGTGTATACTAGTGGTGGGTAGCCATATAAAGCTTCAAATGGAGTAGTATTAATAGTAGCTTTGTAAGTGGTGTTATACCACCATTCCGTCAATGCTACCCACTCCCCCAATTTGTGAGGCATTTCTCCATAGAAACGATGCAAATATGTATCGAGAATCTTGTTTACTGCTTCAGTTTGCCTATTTGTTTGAGGATGGTAAGCAATCGAACATTTCAACTTAATCCCTTGCATCTAAAGAAGTTCTTACCAAAATTTGCTCAAGAACATTGGATCTCTGTCACTAACAATAGACTCTAGCATTCCATGCAATTTAAACACATTATTAAAAACAATTTAACTATGTCGCAAGCGAAATAAAGGTGTTTAATGGGGATAAAATGGGCATATTTAGTGAAATGATCCACTACCACTAGGATAATTGACCTTCCTTTTGACACAGCTGCCCTTCCACAAAATCAATACTAACCTCTTTCCAGCTCCCTTTAGGTATCTTGAGAGGTTGCAATAACCAGGGATATGTAAAACTATCATATCTTTGACAATTTATGCAATTTGAACATAAACTCTCATATCTTGAGCCATACCCTTCCAAAAGAACATTATTGGCAGCTTCTTTGTGGTGGCTACTGCACCCTCATGCCCCCCATGGCATCGTCATAACTAATTCCAATAATTTGTTGATGAAGCCTTTGATTATCACCCACTACTAAGCGCTCTTTCCATCTTATTAACCCATCCCTCCATTCGTAAGCCCCAATTTTAGTGTTGTTGGACTATAGCGTTCGAATTAACTTCCCAATAGCCCCATCATCCTGCCAACTGTTTTTGATTTCATTAAGCAACTCACCTTACATTTGTGACACAGACATCTTCAATAATTATGTGCTCGTGATTCTTGAGAGAGCAACCGCAGTAGCATTTTCTTTACCATTCCGGTATTGCACCTCGAAGTCATAGCCTATGAGCTTCGGAAGCCATGACTGTTGGAATGGGGTCGAAAGGCGCTGTTCCAACAAATACTTTAAAGTACGATGATCGGTCCTAACTATAAAAGGTTTGAGACTCAAATAATGATGCCAGTGCTTGATGGCTTTAATGACTGCTAGAAATTCCTTCTTGTATGTGGATAACTTGTGGTGCCTCCTCGCCAGTGATTTACTCAAAAAGGCAATGGGGTGGCCTTCTTATTGCAGTACTGCACCTATTCCGTGTCCACTTGCATCATCTTCTACTACGAATGGTTTGAAGAAGTTCGGTAATGCTAACACTGGAGCTGCCATCATTGCTTCTTTTAGTCTATCAAAAGCTCTCTATTCCTCTTGTTGTCAAATCCAATTAGCTAGCCTTTCCTTTTTGAGTAACTCTATTAGCAGTTTTGCCAAAACTCCATATCCTTTTATGAATCTCCTGTAATACCCTGTGATTCCCAAAAACCTGTGTAATTCTTTAACGCATTTTGGTTCTGACCATTCCTTAATTGTACTGATTTTTCGGAGATCCGTTGCCACTTCTTCTTCTGAAATTGTGCAACCTAGGTAATCCACCAGCCTAGCTCCAAAGACACACTTGCTTCCCTGCAAAAATAATTGGTTATCCAATAATGTCTGAAGGGTTACTGAGAGGTGCTCCACATGCAATGACAAACAAGAACTATATATTAGTATATCATCAAAAAAGACTAAAATGAAGCGGTGCAGATATGGCTTGAACAATTAATTCATTAGGCGTTGGAATGTCGAAGGTGCGCTCATCAACTCGAAGGGTATTACTAAGAACTTGCAATGCCCTTCGTGCATCTTGAAAGCAGTCTTCGGTAGATCTTTTGGCTGAATGCGGATTTGGTGATAACTTGAACGCAAACCTAGTTTAGAGAACCAACTGGTGCCATGCAATTGGTCCAGTAGTTCTTTGATGGGGGGTATCATAAATTTATCATTCATCATGAATCTGTTCAGCTTCTAATAGTCTACGCACATTCGCCACGAATTGTCCTTCTTTTTGACATGAACCACTGGCGATGCGTAGGGGCCGTAGCTATGGTGGATGAACCCTTGCTTTATGAACTCCTTGACAGATTGCTCGATTACATCCTTCTGATTTCCAAAATATCTATACGGCCTTACATTGATTGTGTCGACTCCCTCCTTTAACACAATCTGATGATTAAACTTACGATTAGGAGGAAGCTAAGATGGTTCTTGAAACACCTCTGTGTAATTTGACAGTATTGTGTTAATCTCGTCAAACACACTCCCCTCCTCCTTCGTCATTCACATCTGTTGTAGTTGATATTCTATTGAAGTTAAAAGTTGCATCATGAGCAATTGACCACTCGAAGATCATTGTAGGGCCTTCTGAAATCCTTTACTTGAAACAACTCTTGATTTGCCTTTGGGATTTCTCTATAATGTCACCATGTTTCCTTCCTAGTTAAATGTCATCGTTCGCTTTTTAAAATTGCATAAGACGTTGTTTAGTTCCACTAACCATTGAACCCCAAAACGACATCACAACCCCTAAGCGATAACACCAATGCATCAATATTGAATTACACCCTTTGCATAGACCATGTGAAGTTTCTACAACATTGTCGACATTCCAGCCACAAGCATCCACCCACTGTGATTGAAATGGGATCAATATCTCTTATATGAGATGGACTAGTACTAATGGCAGCTCTGTAAGTGGTGCTGTATAGAAACACCTCACAGATGGGGGGAGTGAGTAGCATTGGTGTAATAGTGGTACAACACCACTTACAGAGCTGCCATTAATACTACTCCATTTGAAGCTTTATATGGCTATCCACCACCAGTATACACTCCTTATATAGCAGGAGATTCGAGGATCTTGGAAGTCGATTGAGTTTTACAAACTAGGGACAAGCAACCAAAAGCTATCATCATTGTATTACGGGCCATATAGAGTGATTCAACGAATAGGGAAGGTGGCTTATAAGCTAGATCTTCCAACTGAGGCAGCGATCTATCTGGTGTTTCACGTGTCTCAACTTAAGAAAGCACATAAAAGGCAAATTTGAACGTCTTCCTCCCAACCCGAGTTCCTCACATAGGCGGAGAAAGTGACAGTAGCGATTTTGGACAGGAAGATGACCAAGCGAAATAATAGGGCTGTTACTCAATGGTTGATTCAATGGTCAAATGGCGTGAACACAAATGCTACATGGGAGTACGTTTTTGATCTAGTTGGAAGAATTGCTCACATCTATATAACCACAACGTAACATTTTCCCCATCAAATGAAGGGAACTCAATCCTGCTCAACCTTATAGGGATCATGTTACTTACCTTTTCATATAGTGTCTGACTGTTCTGGGACGTATGTTCCACTATACCATTTAATTCCTCCTGTTTTAGCCCTCCTGGAAGGAGCATGGTTTGTAACTCCAACATATCCTTTTCTAGTTTTTCTGTTTAGGTGTGAACTTCCAACAGTAGTCGCTCACTCTAGTTCTACATTTCCAAGAGGAAGCGTTCGTGTCGACTTTATGCTTCGATGAGTTCCTTTAAGTTATCTTCCAACCTTTTAAACTCTACTCCTTGGATTCCTTCTGCTATTTTTTAAGTCCATATTCATCAGCTATGATACCGAATTGTTGATAAAGTAATTCACGCACTATCGCAATCACACCAAGACTGCCTCACGCAACAGAAAGTTGTTTTAGAGGGAGAGAGAGACAGGAAGTTACAGAGAGAGAAATACATAGAAAGAGGATTTCATTTCATCATAACTAGACATGTCCATAACACCTGCTAGGGGTCCCTCTTTTAATACATTTACAAATAATTCCCTAGACACGAGTACAGAACATAATACTGTGTTTTGTTCTAATTGCTGCATATGGTACTAAATAATATTCCAGAGTCTTCTGCTTCCTTCGTTCATGTTTCGTCATCTTCAACAATTTCTGCAACATTTTGGAGCCGAAATTTAGATGATATTCAGCTGATGTTCAATCGAAAATGAGAAATTTATGCTTGCAAGATAAAAAATGTATGTAGATTCTCGACTTCTTAGCATTAAGAGTTAAGAAACTTACATGTATGCTCTTCTGGTCATTTACAGAAACTAAGACTTCCTTCTTTGGCATCAACCGTGTAAGGACAATTCATTCTAACTCTAGTATGACATGAATATATTTGACACTTTGATTTTGCAACTTCTGATTATTCTCAAAAGCTCCTGAAAAATTACCTCCTTTTTATGTGCTCTTTAAAGAGTTTGACCTATTTATAGGGTTCCCTTGGTTTCAAAATGGGCACTGGCCAATTCCCTGTAACTAGGGCTGATATGGTCTCAATTCCACCTTGTCCCTTCCCATTCAACATTCATGCTGATGGCACAACTGTCAAGCATGAAATGTCATTATCTCTTGTTAGTATCGTCTCTGAACGGGACTGGGTTTCCTTATGTTGTAGTTAAATGTTCTTCTAACACTCATGTTGTAATATTGATTTTCATCCTATTGATTACTTGATCATGCAATGGTTGTAATCCATGTATGGCAACTATTAGAACAAAAACATAATATACTCACCAGTGTTGGAACTTCCTGCATTTTAGGTGAACTTTGGAGTAAAACTATGTCTTCAGGAATTAGGATTTATGTAAGAACCAAAAACATAGCTTACTCACCACTGTTGTAACTTCCTGCATTTGAGGTGAACTTTGAAGTAAAACCATGCATTCAAGATTTTTGTAAGAACCAAAAAACTTAGAAATAAAAAACTTCAAGCCCCCTCAACAGATATAAGAGAACTATCTTTGCTTTAAATTGAGAAAGAAAAATTCATATCTCCTTGATTGGTGGCTGAGAAAGTTATTTATAGAATTTTGTTCTGTGAAATGGCTTAAAACACAAAATCAATTATATTCCAAGTTTGTCGTCTCAGTTTTGGTACTTTGACTTTGGCTAGATGTGTTGAAAGTATGTCTGTCAACCTTTTTATTGTTTAATACAAGTTTAATGTTCTCTCTATGTACAAATTCCATGATCAGCTTTGTTTATGGCATCCAATTTATGTGCACATCTGCAGACTTCTCCTAGCGAACTTGATTGAGTCTCCTAGTGCTGGAGGTGGTTCCCACATTATCAATACTTTCTTTACTTTCCAAATACCAAATTCTTTTTTGTCTTGTCTATGTATTTGGTATTAAAAGGTATAAGAGAAGGCTATAGTTTGGTATGCAAATGGAAAGTATTGAACCTGCCAAATCAACATTGCATCTAACCTCTAACGAAGTACTACTGCTTAATGACTTAAGGGAGGAGATTAGTCTTTATATAAGAAATAATATCCAAATTAGTCCTTGAACTCTTTTTAATAAAATATTCTCTAAACTTGAGTTATCAAAAACTTTTCAGACAAAGAAAGAGGAGAAACCATATTTTATCATAAAGTTTGAATTCTAATTTGTCAAAAAGAAAAGAATATATGAAGTTGAACCGCTAAGTTATTAACATATAAATTAAAGAACCTAGATGGAACTTTTAGAAGTTGGGATTATATATAGTTCCTTTAGGTTTTATGTTAATCATTCCAGGTATTGAAATATAATACTAAATGGAGAACATGGGAATAGTCTAGTGATAAAGACTCTTTTAGTGACATGTTTAAAGAAGCTAAAGAACTAACTTACCAATATTATGTATCCATTTTGCAAACTATATTGATTTATTCAGGTTTCAATGTCTGCAACAGTTTGAAGAAAATGAATGGTGGAAGTCAGCATAAACCTTCCATTTTTCTATAATTGTGGGCTAAGATTCAGCTTGTTGACTATGTGCTTTCGACAAACATATAAGCTTTTTCTGAGAAGGCAATTGCAATTACTTTGTAGTAAGTAGAGAATGGTCTTTATGTGTGATGATGAAGCCTTTTGAAGCAGGAATTTAGATGATATTCAGCTGAACTTCAAATTTCTCTCAAGTATAGAAATATATGTAGAAAGAGTTAAGAAACTTACATCATGCTCTTCTGGTCATTTACAAAAAGTAAACCTTCCTTCTTTGGCATCATCCTTGTGATGGCTCATTCATTCCAACTCCATTTTGACATGAATATATTTGACTTTCTAATTTTGCAACTTTTGATTAGTCCTAGAAACTCCTAAAGAACTACCCCACTTTTCATGTGCTCTTCAGAAATTTACACAAAGAAGGACTTCCTAGAGAGTTTGACCTGTTTCCGTGATTCCCTTGGCTTTCAAAGTGGGCACTTACCAATTCCTTGTAACTAAGAGTAATATGGTCTCAAACCTTGAGATAACCTCTCTTCTTCTTAGACTAAAATAATAGATGGTTGTTGGAAATTAGTTTGTGATATAAGTAGTTAACGTAAAACTTGGAAATGAAGGGTCGCTTCCTTTCCAAGAATTTTGAATTGTAGTGAACAGATGTGATTGTTTTGAAGGGTTGCTTCCTTTCCAAGAGTTGTTCTAAAAAACTCTCCATATACATGAGTTTTAGTCAAGATTATACACGTATTTTTAGCAACTCTACTAACAAAATCCTTGCATTCATAATTCTTGAAAAACATTTATACTTTTGCAACTTGAATGTTCTTGTGTTCTTTGTATCCTAAAAGTAATTTGCTTTTAAGCCAGTTTGCAATCCCCATCAATGTCACAATCTTAAAGTGTTATTTGTTGCTATCATGGAGTCCACTCAAGAATCCACCCCCAAAGTGACGAACCAAGACTTTGTGAAGTTATATCGCCTTGATGGAACCGACACCATCTTCAATCGTTGGAAGGATAAGATGATGTTCTTATTCAGCACTTTGAAAATTGCATATGTACTTGATCCCACTCGTCCCCCAATTCCTCTTCCAAAGGATGGTGAAGTAGACACAAGGAAGGATGAATGAGACAAGCACCAAGAAGATGATTTGCTTTATAGGGTCATATTCTCAACACCCTCTCAAACAACCTTTATGATCTCTTTAACACTGTGAAGAGTCCAAAGGAGATTTGGGCATTGTTTGAACGTGAATATGCATCTCAAAAGTAAGGCGTAGATAAGTTTCTTATAAAAAGATAGTTTGAGTTTAAATTTATTAATAATTCCTCTCTTATGGATCAAATCCACAATTTACAAGGGATTGTTTCAAAACTTAAAGACTTGGGTGTTGAAATTTCAGAATCATTATAAGTAGGGGAAATTATTGCTAAGTTGCCTTTTTCTTGGAATGATTATCAGAAGAAGTTGTTGCAAATTTCTGAAATTTTAACTATCAGTAGTGTTTTGAATCATCTTCGAATTGAAGAAGGTCCAAGAATTCTTTAAAGAAAAGAAGTGAAAGAAGATTCAAAGGTGAATTTTGTGGATGAGAAGAAATCCAACAAATCTAAAAGGAAGAAATATGAAAATGCTGATACTAAAGACAAGAAAAAGAATTGGGTTTGCTACAATTGTAGAAAGAAAGGGCACTATAAGGCCGATTGTAGTTCCAATAAGAAGCAAAAAGGAAACAATGTTCCCAGTGTTGACTTTGTTGATGAATATGCAGAAATTGTGGCAACCTTAAATCTTGGTACCGTGATGGAACTTCACATGGCATCATCAATTCCTTCTAAGGATTGGTGGTTTGTTTCCAGTGTAGCAATTCATGTGTGTAATAAAAAGGACCAATTCAAGAACTATGAAGTTCTTGAAGGACATAGAACTTTGCAAGACATAGTTAATTCTATGTTCTTAAGTTCGGGCTTGCCAAAAAACTTGTGGCGTGAGACTTTGTTGGCTGGATGTCATTTGCATAATCGAATTCCATCCTTAAAGAATAAAGTGTCTCCATATGAAGTATGTAAAGGAAAGAAGCCAAACCTGTGATATTTGAAAGTTTGGGGCTGTGTAGCTTACTATAGATTCCCTAACAATAAAAGAACAAAGTTGGGACCAGGAACACTTAAAAGAATGTTTGTAGGCTATGCAAAAAATTCTAAAGCTTATAGGCTACTAGAAGTTGATTCTAATGCGATTGTAGAATCAAAGGATGTTGAGTTCTTCGAGGATTTGTTTCTTAAAGACTCAATGGTAAATAAGGATCCATCAAATGGACCTACCCCTTCTCTAAGCGTTGAACTCTCAAGTGTGTTAAAAAGACCAAGTACAGACCCTCCAAGTGAACCTAGGAGGAGTCAACTTCAAAGGAAGGAAAAATATTCAAAGGAAGAAAAAATATTTGCCTTCTGATTTTATTTCTTCACAAGCTATTGCTTTCTTAGTTGAAGGCAATAGGAATACTTTATTAAATAAAACTTCAGTTTTATTAAGTATAGAGGAAGATCCTAAAACCTTTAGTGAAGCAATGAAATCAAGGGATATGGCATTTTGGAGAGAAGCGGTAAATGATGAAATGGACTCAATATTGTTTAAGAATACTGGGTTCTAGTTGATTTACCTCACGGGTCCAAACCAATTGGTTGTAAGTGGGTATTTTGAAGGAAATATGACATAGATGGTACTATTCTAACTTGTAAAGAAAGGCTAATAGCTAAAGGTTTTAGGCAAAAAGAAGGAATCAATTACTTTGACACATATGTACCGGTTGTTAGAATTACATCGGTAATAGTGCTTTTGACTTTAGCTTCGATCTATAGCCTTCATATACACCAAATTGATGTAAAAGACATTCTTAAATGGTGTCCTAGATGAAGAAGTGTATATGGAATAACTAAAAAGACGACATTCTTAAATGGTTTCCTAGATGAAGAAGTGTATATGGAATAATCGGAAGGCTTTGTGCTACCAGGAAATAAAAAGAGAGTATGTAAGCAAGTCAAGTCATTATATGGCTTGAAATAGGCACCTAAGCAATGGCATGACAAATTTGAATTTGTTTTACTCTTATATAGGTTTAGATACAATAATGCTAACAAGTGCATTTATTATAAAATCAATGAAGAGTATGGAGTGATCATTTATCTCTATGTAGATGACATGCTCATTATTAGTCCTATGTATAAAGGTGTAGTTGAATCTAAGAAGTATCTTTCTTCTAAATTTAAGATGAAGGATCTCTACGAAATATATACTATCTTAGGCATTAAAGTTAAGAAACATAGTGGGGGTTTTGCACTCTCTCAATCATATTATGTTGAGGAAATCTTAAAGAAATATCAACATTTGAATGTTAAAGAGGTAAGTACTCATGTTGATCCTAACTTTGAGTTGCATGAGAATAAAGTTAGTCCAATTGCACAACTTGAACATGCTAGTAGAATTGGAAGTCTTGTGTATGCAATGAATTGCACTAGACCGGATATCTCATACTCAGCATGTAGCCTAGCTAGATACATTAAAAGTCCTAGCCAAGAACATTGGCAAGCTATTAAAAGAGTGACGGGATATCTTAATATGACAAAAGATTTGAGACTCTTTTATAATAGATTTCCAAATTTTCTTGAAGGATTTTTAGATGGTAGTTAGATTACTAGTATTAGTGACCATAAACCTACAAGTGGTTAGGTATTCTTGCTTGGTAGTGGAGCTATATCTTGGGCTTTGAAGAAATAAACGGTGGTTACTCACTCTACCATGGAAGCTGAATTTATAGCTCTATATTCTGCTTGTAAGGAGGTTGAGTGGCTAAGGGATTTGTTATTAGATATAGATCTTTGGCCTCGTCCTACACCTGTAATAACCTTACATTGTGATAGTGAGTCTAATATGTCTAGAGCATTGAATAAAGTATATAATGGTAAATCTAGAAATATGAGCTTAAGATATGCATTTATTAGAGAATGTTAAATAGAGATGTCGTCTCAATTGTTTATGTAAGGACATATAACAATTTGGCGAATCCATTTACTAAACTCTTGTAAGAGATTAGTTAGTTCGACGACATCAGGAATGAGATTAAAACCTTGGTAATCTAGCCTTCTTCTAATACTACTGCTAGATTGTAAGGTTTAAAAGGTAATAACAAGTTGTGTAGTGATTTTGAGCACTAAGATTATGTAAACCATTTCAAGTAATTAATGTTGCAATTTGTTACTCTTAAGTGAGAAGGTTGAGAGAAATCTCTTAATGAAATTATAAGTGAGAAGGTTGAGAGAAATCTCTTAATGAAATTATCTTTGAGTGTTTGTTTATGGTTATGTAAGCATAGCTAGAATACTTTTCACCTGTATGATCATTAAAAGTGGAGTCGCTTCTAGCAGGAGTTTAAGGTAATCTCTTATATTTGATCATGAGCTAGGATGAGCACATGGCCAGTAATAGAGCTAAAATTGTAATATGAATTAATTAAATGCTTAGAAGATTCATGTGAGCGACATGTTTGAACCTTTGTGAATGATGGTTTAAGCAATGAGCCACTTGAATGATGGTTTAAGCAATAAGTCACCAGTCATTTCCTTCAGATTTTTGATATGTTTGTACTATAAGATGGTTTAAAGCGAAACCTACCTTCCTTTAAGCATGATATCTTGTTTGTGTTGTGTTTTTTTATTAAGTCACAAACCAAGTTGAGGATTGTTGGAAATTAGTTTATGATATAAGTAGTTAAAGTAAAATTTGGAAATGAAGGGTTGTTTCCTTTCCAAGAGTTGTGACATGTACGCAGTGTTTGGTTGGTGTCTTCACCAATGAAGACAGAGGACAAGGATATAAAAGTCCTGTCCTTAGCACCGTTTACTTGCTGCCTTCACCCATTTTCGTTCCGTTTTCGAAGGACAAAGACAAAATTTTTTTGTACCTTCCAATACTATGGTACAAGAATCCTTGTCCTAGGGACAAAAACAAAATACATTAGGAAATGACAAAAATAACCTCACTCAAACTAAAACCTATCACTCTCGAAACAACTCTGTCTTGCAGCTCTCCTTCTTCTGTCTGGTTCCTCGCCGTAGTGAAAGGTAAGAATTTTAATTAATGAATGAATTATATTTTAATTAATTATATTGAAATTAATTAACTAATAATAATAATTTAATTAATCAATTAATTATATTTTAATTAATTATATTGCAATTAACTAAATAATAATAATATTTTAATTAATGAATAGTTATATTTTAATTAATTAATATTTAGTTAAACATAATGTAATTAAATAAATAATAATAATATTTTAATTAATTAATTAATTACAATATTTTAATTAATGAATAATAATATTTTAGTAAATTAATATTTTAATTAATGAATAATTATATTTTAATTAGTCATAATTTAATTAATAATAATAATGTAATTAAATATAATTTAATTAATTAAGTAATAATAATAATTTAATTAATTATATTGTAATTAATTAATTAATTATAATATCTTAATTAATGAATAAAAATATTTAAATATAATATAATGTAATTAAATAATAATAATTTAATTAATTATAATTAATTAATTAATTACAATATTTTAATTAATTAATAACAATATTTTGATTAATTAATATTTTAATTAATGAATAGTTATATTTAATTAGTTAAATTTTAATTAATAATAATATTTTTTAATTAAATATATTGTAATTAATTAAGTAATAATTATAATTTAATTAATTATATTGTAATTAATTAATTAGTTACAATATTTTAATTAATAAATAATTATATTTTAATTAATTAATTAACTACAATATTTTAGTTAATGAATAATAATATTTTAATTAATAAATAATTATATTTTAATTAATTAATTAACTACAATATTTGAGTTAATGAATAATAATATTTTAATTAATGAATAGTTATATTTTAATTAATAACAATATTTTAATTAAATATAATGTAA
>JAOSBN010000177.1:716963-731370 GCA_027563595.1 Erythroxylum suave
AAAATAAGCCTACCACCTATACTCAAACCAAGAAACATGAACAATGGCAAGAGGCTATGTCAAATGAACTTGCAGCCTTAGAACAAAAAAATACATGGGAACTGACTTTTTTGCCTCTAGGCAAAAGAACCATTGCATGTAAATGAGTGTATAAGATCAAACGAAGAGCAGATGGGAGCATTGAAAGTTACAAAGCCAGATTAGTGGCAAAAGGCTATACCCAACAAGAGGGCTTGGATTTCCTGGATACACTTTCTCTTGTTGCCAAACTCACCACTATTCGAACCATCATTGCTTCAGCTGCCTCTCAACACTGGATTCTTGAACAACTTGATGTCAATAATGCATTCCTCCATGACGATCTTCTTGAAGAAGTTTATATGGATGTACCTGCAGGCTATCCTACCACCAATTCTCATCATGCCTACAAACTCAAGAAATCAATTTATGGCCTCAAACAGGCCAGTTGTCAATGGTATGAGAAACTCTCTATAGTTTTACTCCAACAAGGATATCAATAGGGGCACGCTGATTCTTCATTCTTTATTAAATGCGAAGGTGGTTTTTTCATTGCCCTTCTCATTTACGTTGATGATGTTCTCACGCTAGCAACAATGCAGCTGCAGTCTAAGATGTTAAACGTTATCTTCATAAACTCTTTCGTATTAAGGATTTAGGGCAACTAAAATACTTTCTTGACTTAGAGGTTTCAAGATCATGTAATGACAATAATCTTTGTCAGCGGAAGTTTGCTCTCGACATACTCGCTAAGTCAAGTTTTGTTGCTTCAAAACCTCTGCTTACTCTTCTCCACTTTACTCAACACTTATTAGCTCACAACAGGAGTCCTCTACCTAACCCAATTCAATATCGTCACCTGATTGGACGCTTACTTTACTTAACAAACACCAGACTGGATATTGCTTTTGCCACACAGTAATTATCACAGTTTATTTCCACCCGCACTACTGTTCACCTCAAGGTTGCCCATTGCATCCTTCATTACTTAAAAGCTACACCAGGGCAAGGTCTATTTTTCCCTACTGATTCACCAATTCACCTCAAGGCATTCACAGATTCTGATTGGGGAACCTGTTGTGACATTAGAAGTTCTGTAACAGCATATTGTGTCTTCCTTAGCCATTCACTCATTAGTTGGAAATCAAAGAAACAAAACATAGTCCTACAATCATTGTCTGAGGCGGAGTATCGAGCTCTTGCTTCTCTAGCATGTGAAATACAATGTGTCTTTTATCTTCTTCAAGATCTTTATATCTCACACTCTCAGCTTGTTATCATCTACTGTGATAATTTAAGTGCTTCCCACATCGCATGTAATGTTGTTTTTCATGAACGCACCAAACACCTGAACATTGATTGTTACATAGTTCAAGAGAAATAGCAGTCGGGGCTTATTCATTTGCTTCCCATCAAAAGCTCTTCTCAACTGGCAGATATACTGACCAAATCATTGTCCCGTTGTCTCATCACCAACTTCAGTCCAAGATGGGAATATAGAATATGTATTCTCCATCTTGTGGGAGGTTATTAAATGATCAAGTGCAAAACACCATCTCAACACACATGCAATCGACTCTATCGCATGACCGTTAATAGGAAATCATGTAGCTTGGCTGGCACCTGCAGAATTTGTTATTCTATTAGCAACAAGATTCCCCCTAGGAATATTTTTATTCTTTTTATACTATAAAATTATGTGCATTACCATCTGACAATCATCCCAGCTCTATAAATATAACCCATGATGACACCAATAACATTCAAGCATAAAATACAAAATTTTTCAGCCTCTTCTCTTGTTTTCCTTTTCCCTCACATCCTTCTTCTCACAAATCGTAACAGACGAACATATATTACTTTTCTTCCTTCAACATATTACTTTTTTTCCTTCAACATCTTTAAAAGTCATATTTAAAATTTGATAAAAGGTTGGTAAGACATTCCCTTTCATGTATACTTTCAAACATGATAAACTACTCGTATTTCAGTCTTTATTCATACTTTTTTCAATACTAATCTCACACTCTCTAATTACCCTCTTTTTTTACTCTTTGCTTAATAATTTTTTTAAGAAATAAAAAACCTCAAACAAGAATTCGAACTTGTAAAGTCCAAAAATTTAAGAAGATTAAGAAGTGAAAATAACCTATAGATTAAGCAAGAAATACAGTCAAATAAAATAAGGAAGGACTAACGAGATAAAATATACTTTGAAATGCAACTTTCTTTCTCTTATTTTCTTTTCTTTACGTAGGGCATGTGTAGTTGGATGGAATGAAACAAAACAAAACAATTTATAATAGAATGCAATATAATATAATGAAAGGTTGTTTGGGAGGGATGGAAGGGTAAATAATGGAATGGAATGAAACAGAACAAAATGATTTATAATGGAATGAAATGTAATATAATGAAAGGTTGTTTGGGAAGGATGGAAGGGTTAATAATGTAATGTAGTGAAATATTGTTCAGAAGATGAATGAAATTAAATGTAATGTATAATAAAAGACTATTATACCCCTGATATTAAAATGGTTGTTGCAAGAGGTTTAACGATATGATTTTAAAACATAAATTATGCCCAATTAAAAAGTCACGGTTGTGACTTGTTCCGTGACAAATAGTTTTTTATATATTTTTATTTTAAAATAATAAAAATTTTATAAAAGTTTTATTATTTTATTAGTAATTATATACAATTTATTACTAATTATATAAAAATGTTATTATTAATTATTTAATAATTTTTTTATTATATGTGATTTATATATATGTAATAAATGAGATCGGAGAAAAAGGGTTAGAGTTAGAAGAAATAATTGATATTAAGAAAAATTATTGAGAGTATATTAGGTAGTATATATTTATTAGTTTACGTCCTATTCTAAATCTCCCGAATCAGAGGTTTCTTATTTTCAATGTTTAAGATGGAATGTAACGTAAAATAAAACCCTTCACTTCCATCTCATTCCGTTTCATTCTATTTTATTATGAAACCCTCCAATAAACTATGGAAGTGTATTATGTTTTATCTCGTTCTATTACCAACCTCTCAGGCCTTTAGATAAACTAATATTAATAAAAAATGATAAGGTTTTCAAGACAATTTTGATATGAAAAGGTACAAAACGAAAAATTGAACAAAGAGAATCTCTTAGGCAAGAAGAAATATAGACAAATCCTTCAAACAAAATAATAATGAAATTTGGATTTTTACTAAAAAATTGAAAATAAAAATATGATATGATAGAACGAAGGCGAATTTACAGGAACACAACTTTTTCTCCTTTTTTCTTGTGAAAGAAATTGATTGAAATTTAAATGATACGAAAATAAAAAATAATCATGTTACTAACAATTTTAAATTAAATAGAAATAAGTATTTTTATTTTATAATAAGCTATGAAAACACTTAATTCTTAAAGTATAAATAAGAGTGTGTATACGTGTGCGTGTGTGCGTTTACATATATTGGTTGGATGCCACCTAAGGCTAAGAAAAGGAAGTTAAGTCCACTGTTTTAAAATTATATTGAAAATTAAACCGATAATACAAAAATTTTAAAGTTTAAAAGATTTAATTCGCATAAAATCATCATAAAATCGATTAAAAATGAAATAAAATTAAAGAATTTAAAATATAATTAAAAGATATTGTTTTTATCTTTCGAAAAATTTAAAGTTTAATTAAAACTAAGATTATTAAATGAAAATTATTTAATATATTTTTATTTTATAAATTTATTAATTTATAAAAATTTTGATCAATTAATTAATCGACTATCAGTTTTTAATAACAATAATTTATTAAAATATGTCGAATAAAAAAATAAATATTTCAAAATTTTTAAGTGACGGATGATACAATATAAAAGGAAAACCTTTACACTTGTTAGGATTTGCTCTTGGATTACACGTGATCATCTACTAAGGCCTGTTCACACGCTAATGCCATATGAGACAATGAAAATTTTGAAAAGACTGACAAGACAAAAGAGAGGATGGAGCAAAGTTGAGTTCAGACTTGGAAGGCACATGCGGGTATTATCTGTTTATCGGGTTGGAGCGCCTGTTTCACTCTGTGACTGCTGTACTTGTTAGAAATTCACCAACTTTCACCGTTATAAAAAGCACGAGTCTTTAATATTATTTATTAAATTAACGTATTATATGTTAATTCTGTTATTGGATCAGGAGAAAAGTAAGAAACTTGTTCTTGTTTCTTCTGAAAAATATGCAAAAAGTTATCCTATTAATGATGTTTTCATTTATACATATATAGTATATGTAGGTACAGGTAGATACTGTCTGTGTCTTTTGCTTAGATTCTGGGTGGCACGAGATCTTCCCTCTGATTCATGGCGGCAACCCAATCACAATCAACGGATCGTATCGTTGGTACCTCAAAACCCAACTTAGCTTCTTCTTTTTTTTTCCACCCTTTTGATGGGTATGTGTAAATATATTGACATCCATCTCCATGTCTTCAAGTTGTGATCTTGATTTAGATTTCAAAAGGTTATATTCTCTTCTCCCTTTAGCTTTTCTTGGGATGTTGAATTCTGGGTCTATGTTGTTCTTCTTTATCTTGTAAGTGGAAATCGATTAGTCGGTGGCTTCATGGGTTGTGACTGTTGATTTTTCGTACTTTTCAATAAAGATGCAAACTTTAGTGCTTGATAGAATTTGGATATGGCGATAGAGTTTGATCTGGATTGCTGGGTGGTTGATAAGTGTCTTTTTTGTCAAGATCTGATTCTTCAATGTTGTCCCCGAATTATTTTAATTCGCAGTTTGTTTTATCCATATCAATGAAATGATGATAGAACTGGAATAGTAGTTTTCTGATCTCCATGACATGTCTGTGTTGTTTATAGAGATGGAAACAATGTTCTTGAATAAATCTGTTTCGCGAGATAGGCTTGAATAGAGACAATTTTTTAGCGTGATTCATAATTTTCAAAGGTTAGATGAACTTCAGAAATTTAGAATCATTTAAGGGTGAAGAACTTTTATCCCCCTCCTGTGATCTTGAATTTCCATTGTAATTGTTTTGTGAAGCTAAAGTAACTATAAAGTTGTCATCAATAAAATGAGATGTAAATAAACAGTGAAGCAATGAAGTAGATATTAGTCACAACAGAGTACAGATATGGAAACGCTATTTGAGGAGACATAAAATTGCAAAATGCTTCCCAGATGAGCATGAGCCTCCCTAAACTATATTTGGCGTTAACTTTGTTCACTAATTAGAAGGAAAGAGTATTTTCCCCCTGAGTTGAAGGATTTAAGGAAAAGTGAAGTGTTGACATAATTTGAGTGAAAAATTAGAGACAGCTTCCATTCAGACTTGAATTTCATGCTCTGCAGCTTGGTGCCTTTAATAAAGTTTGAGTTTAAGGTTAGTGTTTGTTGGCTGAATTTAAAGTAGCTTGGAATTTGATCCAACAGGGGTTCCCAGTTAGAATGTAAATCTAAAGCAGAAAGACATGCTTTAATTTTTAGATTGAGACAGTAACTTTTACATTGATAAAATGGAAATTAGGGTCATAACGCTATTACCTTCTAGGTTAACTAATCTAGGAATACTGGCCACCTTCTGCTACTTTGGCAGCTTCTGAAGCTTTAAGAAGCTTGAGGAATATTTCCATGGAATTAATATCTGATCAGCAGGTCAATGCTTCCTCAAACTGATTAAATGTTTATTATATGTTTGAAATCTTTAGTTGGTATCTAATCAAGCATAATATTTGACAGATTTTGGTTTCTAGGATCATGCATATTGTTCTGCTTCATGATTAGTTGACTTTGTTCTGTCATTCATTCAATCTTGAATTGATAATTTGGCATATATAATTGAGATTATAAAGTAGACTAATAATTTTAACTTGAAAATTTTTTTGTTCATTCTTTTGTCATCTGTGCTTAGGTTAAATGTTTGGATTCGTGCATACACATTGATAGCGTCGAGTTTTTGTATCATCAATTTTAGCTTTGGGTTGGTCAAATATTTCTACTCCTTGTGTTTATAAGACTCTATAAGTCACTGAGCATACTGTTCACAGATGCAGAAGAGAAAGCTGCTGAACCAGATAACAAGAAGGAGCTGGTAATTACGCTTAACGTTCAAAACTTTTGCTGTTTTGTCCACATAAGTTACAAAAATGCTTTAGAAATGACATGGTTTGTTTTCTTATCAGCCTGTATCAGCAAAAAATGAGATGTCAGTTTCCCCTATTTCCCCTCAGGAATCTGTCCATGTAGGTCATCTGAGGGACAATGCAGGTCAACCAGGATCGTTTGGTTCAGCTGGAGATTATTCCATATACCCACCTAACCTTTATGCTCCTCAGGCTCAGCCCATCTACTATAGAGGTTACTCTTAAAGCCCTTTGGTCTGTTTCTAAAGGAATGTGAAGCTGGCTGTATTCTATCATATTTTTTCTTGTTTTGTTTATCTTTTATAGATTAAGTTAGCCTGATCTTCCTCATACATCTCAATAACCAGGTTATGGCAATGCCACCAATGAATGGGATGAATATCCTTCATATATGAATGCTGAGGGATTGGATATTGGATCACCTGTCAGTGCTCTCTTTCTTTGTGGCCTTTGGTGTGTGTGATCTGATTTGCTTTATTCTTCCCTAACGTCTGAATTATGCAGGGAATCTACAATGAAAACCCTTCTCTTGTATTCCATCCGGGGTTTGCATATGGTACCCATATGCCTTTTGGACCGTATTCTCCGGTCACAGCACCTCTGCCATCTGTAGGTGGAGATGCACAGTTATTCTCCCCTCAGCAATTTTCATTTTCTGGCCCACATTACTACCAGCAGCTAGGTCCTCCTAGTATGCCATATATCAATTCACCATCGCCAGTTTCACAACCAGAGATCAATACCTTAGCAAGTGTTGACCAACAAAGTGATAGTGTAGTCTTTGGGCCAAGGCCTAGTTATCCTTCTCCAGTGGGATCTTTTGGTAGAGGCAGTTTCCCTGGAAACCTTGGTACTATTGGTGTTCATGAATCAAGGCAGGGGTTTGATGGATTAATGTCTGCAGGATTTTGGTCAGATTGGTCAAAGTCCTCTGATAGGCACCGGCCTTTGACTCCCTTATCACCGGCAGTTTCCCCACAGCCAGTTGGCCCATTTGGGACAATTGGTCAGAATCTTGGAATGGTTGATTCTCTTTTCTTTGCCGTTGGACATTCTTATTGTTTACTTGTTTGCTATTCTACCCTGATGGTGATCATGGAAACTTTAACTTCTTGAATTTTTAGTTCCTCAACTTTAGCTTTAAAGAGAGAAGATTTATGATGACTTTACTTTCAGTGCTTTGTCTACTTAACTTTGTTCCTTTCGGCACTGATTAATCATCATAATTCTGCTGCATGTTTGTCAAAGACTTGAACTTTGAGATAATGAATTTTACTTGCAATCATTTGCTGCAATTTTGTATCTCACTAGCAAGTATGAACTTCCCTGCAGAGTAATCTCCAGTTTTTAAAATTTTTGAAGTGTTCATTAGACCATACTTCGAAGTTTTACTCCGTGCTTATATTTTGTTGCAAGTTTTAGGCCCCTAGGAGGTAATTGGAGGCTTACCCTGTGTAAGTAAGGCACTTTGAGACAATATTGTTTTACTTGTAATGCTGTGTATTTTCTTGTCCATTGTTGTTGGCTGACAGCAGTGTCTAGTTATTAATAACCACTGGCGTCAATAGCTCTGTGAAAGCTACAATGAATCAGGTATTAAATTTAACGTAATTGCTGACTTACTACTTTATAACAGGCTTCTCATCAACAACGATCATATCAAGGTCTTGGATCTGGTTCAAATACCTTTAGTGGAGGCTACTTATATGGATCTTTTAATCAGGGGTCCAACTATGGAGGTGCACCATTTTCTGGTTTGGGAACAAACAGTCGGGGCTGGCTTTCTTCTGAAGGTGGCAAATGGTGGGGAAGGGGGAGTGTTGCACTTTGTGGTTGCAATGGTAATCTTGATATCCTTAGTGAGCAAAACCGTGGACCAAGGGCCTCAAAGCCTAAGAATCAAAGTGCAAATGAGTGTGGCTCTTCTGACGAAAGTAGCAAAAGTAGAAAGATCACTGCCAAGGTTCATGATGAATCATATAACCGACCAGATTTTGTTTCTGAATACCGTGATGCCAAGTTCTTCATCATTAAATCATACAGCGAGGATAACGTTCACAAGAGTATCAAATATAGTGTCTGGGCCAGCACACCAAATGGGAACCGAAAACTTGATGCTGCCTATCACGAAGCTAAAGAAAAAAAGGAACCCTGCCCAGTTTTTCTCTTCTTCTCTGTAAGTTCCATTTTCACAAATTCCTAGAAGAAAGGTTACTATTGTGATGACTGTTGCAACCTACATTCTTGAATGACTATGATGACTGCTGGCAGGTGGTGTGCTTTCAGTGAACCTTCAGTCATCTTTTAATAAACTGCTGTCTAGACATGTACTAAAGTTTCAAGCTTTATTCTTGATTTCGTTACCTAGAACTATTCTAGATTTTTCAAAGCACATAAGTTCAATATTGACACCCCCAAGTGATAGAAGAAGTTGTACTTGTTGGATTGTTTCTATATTTTTGTTCTTTTATTACTTTGTTTCTTAATTTGTTCTCTAGCCTTCTCGAGAATCTTATTCTTCACTTTCTTATACAGGTTAATGCCAGTGCTCAGTTCTGTGGAGTAGCTGAAATGGTTGGACCTGTTGACTTTGATAAGAGTGTGGATTTTTGGCAGCAAGATAAGTGGAGTGGACAGTTCCCTGTCAAGTGGCATATTATCAAAGATGTCCCTAATAGTCAGTTTCGTCACATTGTGCTTGAAAATAATGACAACAAACCTGTCACTAATAGTCGAGACACACAAGAGGTAGGAGTTTGATGGTTATTTTTAACACCCCATAACTAGTAATGGAATCAGAATACTGGGTGTTACCACATTTTTATATACCTAAAATTTTGAATTGCAAAATTTTCTATTTAAATCTTATTATTCTAACATATATTATTCACTTTATTTAAAAATTTTTGACAGAATTTCCTTTATGTTTTCTTAAAACCTCCTGCAAGAAACTTGAATACACTTTTCATTCATTTTACTCTACCATCCACCTCTGTATCAAACTCCCTTGACAAAATAATTTGCCCATCCTCCAATACATTTCAACTCATCTAAATCAAATTTGATACATAACTGTAATATATAATTCACAATGTAATTCTATAAGATCCTTCATTTCTACAACCAATAATCTCTAGCTCTGTCGTGATTGGTGGTAAAATGTCTATATTTGTGCTGGAGCCTGAGACTCTAAAACTTTTTGCTTCTTATTGGTTGAGAAGGATGAGCTAGATTTTCCCTGACTTTCTTTTGTTGTCCCTTATTTCTCCATTTTTGTTCATCAATATTAACTTTTTCAATCCTCAAAGCTGCTTTCACCATTTCCTCATAATCCCTAATCTGTAGTGTGACAAGGAGTTTCTTGATGTCACGGTAGAGACTTGTTTCAAATCTTTTACACTTACCTGCCCCTGTAGAAATTAATATCTCAGTATACATACTCAGTCTTTCATACTCTTTCTCATATTTTGATACCGTTTATTCCCCTATTTCAGATGAAGGAATGCATCCTGCATCTTATCTTTATAAGCCTCTCCTAAATATTTATCTGTAAATTGGGACAAAAAGTACTCTCAAGAAAGATCCTGTGGTGGTACAAGCCTTTAATACACTCTCACCACTAGTATACTGGTCTTTGAAAAAGACCATCTACACACTCCAATCTCTCTTCTAGTGTGTAATACTAATCTGTAGGCTACTAGTCCCACACACTTAATGATCTCATATGGATTAATGAATCTAGGGCTTAACTTATCCTTCTGATAAAATCGATACACTTTCTTCCATGTTGAAGCTTTCAAGAAAACTTTGTCACCAACAACATATTCAGTGTCCTTTCTCTTCAAATCTACATATGATTTTTGGCAATGAGAAGCAGCTTTTAACCTTTCTTTTATATTCTTCACCTTATTCTCAATTTCCCTTATAAATTATGGACCCACAATCTTCCTTTCACTGTGTTCTGTCTAGCATTAGGGTGCTCTGCACTTTCTACAATAAAGAGAGTATACCGGTGGTGGGAGCCCATGAAAGGCTTATACCACCACAGGATCTTACTTGGGAGTACTTTTTGTCCCAATTTATAGATAAATATGTAGGAGAGGCTTATAAGGATGAGATGGGGGATGCATACCTTCATTTGAAAGAAGGGCATAGGGTGGTATCAGAATATGAGAAAGAGTTTGATAGACTAAGTTTGTAAGCTGAGAGATTAATTCCTACAGTGGTAGATAAGTGTAAGAGATGTAAAGGAGGTCTCTACCACGACATCAAGAAATTCCTTGTTGCACTGCAAATTACGGATTATAGAGAGATGGTGAAAGCAATTTTGAGGATTGAAAAGGTTAATATTAATGAACAGAAATGGAGAAATAATGGACAAAAAAAGAGGAGTCAAAGACAATCTAGTTCATCCTTCTCAGCCAGTAAGAAGAAAAATGGTTCAGGATCTCAGACTCCAGCAAAAACATAGACATTCTACCACCAATTAGGACAGAGCTAGAGATCATTAGTTATGGCATGCACATTTAAAGAAATGAAGGATCTTATAGGATTATATTGTGAATTATGTATTAAAGTTATGAATGAAATTTGATTTGGATGAGTTGAAATGTATTGAAGGATGGGCAAATTATTTGTCAAAGGAGTTTGATATGGAAATGGATGGTAGATTAAAATGAATGAAAAGTGTATTCAAGTTTGCAAGAGGTTTTAAGAAAATATAGAGGAAACTTTGTCAAAATATTTTTTATACAGTGACTAATATTTGCTAGAATAATAAGGATTTAAATAGAAAATTTAGGTATTTAAGAATGTAGTAACACTTGGTGTTCTGATTCTATTATTGGGTATGGAGTGACATTATTTCTTGGATTGTTTCAGGATTTGAAATTATTGGTTTGAAGATGAAGCTTAGTACTTCTGTTCTTTATTTACCCTTGGCATATATTTTTCATGTAATGTTGAGCTACTCAAAACCTGAAATGCTAGAAATTAAGCAGCATTTCTTTTCATAGGGATATCTTTTTCTACTTGTTTTTGTAATGTAAAGCCCACATGCAGAATTCCATCTTTGTTTTCTCATCCTTGTGTTACCTTATTGATGAACTCCAATATCTTGTGTCATTCTCGTGTTGTCTATTTTAAGTCTGTTGTAGTTCTTTTTCTCATCATCCTTTTATTATTCATTTTTCTATTTTCAATCACGTGTTGGGATTATTCTCTCATTTAATGATGCTAGCTACTTTTCCATGGAGTCATGTTTTAGAGAGATTCTCTTTATCTTTTGGGACGTTGTCAGAAGTTATGCATGACATCTATTTGCTTGTTTCTTTATTTTTAACAGATAGTTGGTCCACATGACCAACTTTGCTTCTTATTTTCTGCTAAAAATCAACTGTAATGTTGTAGGTGAAACTTGAGCAGGGTGTTGAGATGTTGAACATATTCAAGATATATGAAACGGATATGTCCATTCTTGATGATTTTGAGTTCTATGAAAACCGACAAAAAGTCATGCAAGAACGTAAGGCCAGGCAACATGCCAGTCTGGGGGCAGTAGGTGTAATCAGTGAAAATGAGCACACAAATGCCATTACCTTACCCAGTGATTTCATGAAGCAGATGTCCAAGAGTTTTGCTCAAGTTGTCCGCTTGGATGAACCTGGAAAAGAAGGAAATGCTACTGACAGAGCTAGTAATGGCTCTGATGGCTCCATTGGTACCAGAGTTAAGATTGAAGATTCCTCCCCTGTTGTTTCCTCAACTCAGAACAGCTAGCAAAATGACATTTTCACTAGATAAATGGGCTAGATGTGCTGAATGTGACAGAAACTTACTCAGATAGTTCTCTTTTATCTCTGAGAGGTAGATTCTGATGCCTCATAATTGATTGGAGTGCATCAGTATCTGGTATAAAGGTCTTTAGAAGTTTTACAGGGCTGATGTGCTTCATGTATGATATAGCCATTCGAGTGCTGCCTTTTCACTTGCAATCATTAGGTTCATTTTCTGTCTTTTCCTTTTTGTCCTCTTTGTTTTCTTTTGAGTGTGAGAAGTCATGGGGAGATACTGGCTGACATCCTCTGTAAAAGTACCCAAGTTTCGAGGCAGTTTAATAAAGAGTACGGTAAAAGATGTCGATAACAAACCGGCCTTAACCCTTATTATCAGATTCTCTTATTTATGATGCATATATGGATTATTTTCGGTGGCAGCACTGTGATCATTGTCTCCCTGGCATTCTCTCCATGGTAAGGATACTCTTTTGTGCATCTCAGCAGCTTTTTTCTGTCTAGTATGACAGGCTTGCACACGGTAAGCGATTTCTCAATCTCGGAGTTATAGCAGGCTTACCAGTTACGTTCTCCATTATTGGTTTAGCTTCAAAGCACAGAAGGGATGACTTGTTAAATCTGATATAAGGAAGTGCTTCTCGCAGTTTGGAAAACTCCCATCCTTTATGCTGGAGGTAGGCCTTTGTAGAATTTACAACGCCAACTTACCTTTTATGCGAGTTCCAGTTGCAGAATTTACATGTCCAATCAATACCGTACTGGTGACTTTTCTTGTTCAACAATACATTAACCCTTTTTTTTAAGTTGCTGATATTATTCTCTATGTAATTACTTCTGCTTCTTTTGCTTTTCATGCTGTTGTTTTTCCTTAGCGATGCTGAAATATCTATTCACACTGCCATAGCCTTTATGTTCTCATATTCAGTCATTTTACTGCTGTAAATTATGCAGAAGAGTGAATCTATAGTGTTCAAATGGGATTTTCTTGTAACATGCCAAGGAGTTCAAGAATCTTTTTGTTCACTTCCTCTGCCATGCGGGATTGTCTCTGCTAGAATCAGTATTGTTAGCTTAGTTTCATTTCTTGACTCTTTCAATTATAAAATTAGCTCTTGAGAGGTGGTGACCTGGGACGAATTTGATGACAAGGAAGTGAAGTTGCCTGAGTTCCTTCTGGGACCTGTTGCATGATACCATAGAGTACCCGAGTTATATAACTTTGGTTCATAGTTTCCTCATTAAGTTCTGTTACTTTAGTCTTCTTCTGCAGGTAAAAGAGAAGTAGTTATGGATCCCTTGAGCTGTCAAATTGATAAACTCCAGAAGCCATAGCCATTTTGGTTTAATTGTCTCTGAACTTTTTTATGAATTTTTTTCAGTCTTAGTCATCATTATTCATGTAAACTATTAAATCATAACCCATCAATGTAATTGTAGAAAAAAGAAAAAAAATAATCAAGCATTTGGTTCCATACATGTAATTATCGCTTGGTGCAAATGACTTTCAGAGTATTGAAAAGATCAAAATTTATCACTGAAAATTATGAAATCTCATTGAATGTGGCCCTTTTGTACACATCAATCGAAGCACTTGAAAAATGCCAGCTTTGGCTCTTAGAAAATTCGCATAATCTTCTTACTCAAAAAAAAAAATATATATATATATTGCATAAAATCTTGGCCAAGAAACAAAAGAACCCTGTGGTTAAAAAATTGAATAAAAAATCGAATAAGTTTAGATGATTTAATCCTAAAAATTTTGAACTCATTTGATTTATTTTAATAATATTTGTAATTATAAATGTATCGGTTTATTAATTAATTAGTTTATTTTCATACATTAATCGATTTTATAAATTAAAATTAATTAATTAATTTTTATTTAACAAATTTTCTGTTAAATATTAAATTAGAGACATCCTCATTCAATCTTACTTTAAAATTTTTAATTTTATTCGATTTTTAATCGATTTTATGACAGTCTAATAATATCGGTTGAATATTTTAAATCTTAATTTTTTTGTCTTACTAATTTAATTTTTGGTCTGATTTTTAAAACATTAGACAAAGTGGATTAAAACTCTTGGGGAAATATTTTTAAAGATTGCCCTAGAGTAAAAATATCTTTTTTTTTAATGTTAGATATGAGAATTTTAATGCGCTCTTCGTTATATTTATGCAAAAATATGAACAATTTATGAGCAATGAACATACAAATTACTGACCCCTTGATCATGAAGCAGCCTAAAACCATTGTTCAATATATATTCTTCTTGCCTCTTAAGCACTCCTTAAATTGCCTCATGTATTAGAAGTTAAGAGGCTTGAGTCTCTGAATTGAGTCCTTCGAGCTCTTTAAGAACTCATCCAATAAATTATTTAACTCATCAAATAATTTATTTCAAAAGGTAAATGACATAAATTTTTGGTG
>JAOSBN010000177.1:745357-756976 GCA_027563595.1 Erythroxylum suave
AAAATTGAAGATATTATGGTTATTTTACCCAATTATCACAATCTTTGAAAGGTGATTGGGTAAATTTGGAAGTTGCATACTTGTCATTATCTACTATTCTTTTATGTACATATGATTTTTATAAGGAAAAAGAGTAAAAATAAAAAAATGATTTAGTACTCATGATAATTTATTTAATGGCTATTTTAAAAAATGGTTGTATTTTTTATATCGCATAAAAAGTAAAAGAAAATAGTATTAAGGGAAAAGGAAGATTTAAGGTCATTAATTAGAAAATTATTAAATTAGCCCTTAATTTTTAAAGGATTATATGTTTATTAATAATAGCTAAAGTATTTTCAACCGACACTTTTTGTTATGCTCCCATTTTTCTTTATGATGGTTTCTGAACATCTCCTAATTAATTGCTTGAACATTCAAATCAGCCGGCTTTTCATTTCATGTCTTTTAAGGAACAGCAACCACCGCTAGTTCATGCATGGCTTTAAGGAACAACAGCCACCAATAGTGCCAAGAACTTGTGCATATATATCATACAGTTTTCCAAATAGTAGTAATGCCAATTTTGGCCGAGTTTTTCGAGCTACGGACCAAGCTAGGCCAAGCACGGGCCAGTCCGTGACCCAATCGAAGCGTAAAGCAAGACATTATTTTTTAATTTTTTAAAAATATATAACTAAATGGGACATTGACATATATACCAAATAAGATCTTTTCGCATCATTTTAAATCAAAAATGGTAACTATATGTATTAAAAGATCTATAATATGGAAGATTTAAATTAATAAAACAAATTTAGTTTCTAATATATTTTATTTTCGACTCTTGATTTCATGATTTTGTTTTCTTTATTTTATTTTCATAGTGATAAATTCACAAATCATTATTTTTTAAAAATTCACACTAAATAAAATAAACTAATTCACAAATTATGTTTAATAAATAAATAATTTAAATAATTAATAACTTAAAAATTTGGATAGATTTTAAACGTGTTTTCACTCTTAATTAAGTATTCCTTTTAAGATTTTAAATGAATAGTATCTTTAAATGACTAAATTTATAATTTCTTGAAATGAAAAGCTTTTGAAAGTCTTACTTCACCAATTAGACCACATGGACTGTTTTTCTAATTACGGGGCAAGCTCAACTTCCTCACTTGTGGACACTTGCCAACTTAACCTACTTTCAGGACCTTGATGGTTGGCTATATTCGGTCAATGCGTATGCCATTTATAGTTTCTGTCATGAGTTGAATCATTCAACCACAACGATTTCTATGTCGTGACCCATACAATAATACTCATAAATTCAAAGAACTGATTATGACCTCTAATTAATAAATAATTGCTTTCAAGCTTTTCATCTTCCTAACAACCAATAATATTGAGAAATATTTGATATTAGACCAGAACTACCGTTTGATATGGATTTGTTTTGAATCAGTAATATTATACTTTTATCTTGGAAAGTAAGGATATTTTTGTAGAAATTAAAAAACTTAACCAAATTTATCACTTCAATAATAAAAATTTTGAATTGACTAGTTTTCTTGCTGGATTTATTTTAATACTTCTTATTATTAAAAAATGATTATCTGTAAATTAATAAGTTTTTATAAATTAAAATAAATCAATTAATTTTCATTTAACAATCGTGTTTTTCAATTAAACTTTAAATTATTCGACAGGTAAAAACAATCTCTTTCAATCATATTTTAGATTATTTAATTTTATTCAATATTTACTCAATTTCATCTCAGTTTAATAATAGTTAAAATTTCAAAACCTTTGATATTTTATCTTGCCGATTTAACTTTCGGGCATGTTTTTAAAACACTAGCATTTTATGCTTTTTGAACCACCAATTCTTTTTTTTCTTTCGAAACTAGAGGTCCTAATTAATCCAAATTGATCTACCGACTAAATTCTTTAGATCATGCAAAATAAATTACTCCGAAACCATTTTTTATAATTTGAAAACTTTGACAAGGAATAAAAGGTGGAGTTTGCGAAGGATGTCACTTTTATCGCTAGGACTGATAAAGAAAGAAGAAAACAAACAAATATTTATTAGAAATTCGTAGTTACTAGAGAATTGCTATCTGTGGAGGAGAGATTTCAATATTTAATACGTTTGGATTATATACGAGCCACTTATATATATGTTTAAAACATTTTCGTCGTTATTTGGATTCTATAACATATTTTGAACATACTATATGCTACAATTAATTTAAAATATAAAAGTAATAGTTAATAAACAATGCAAAATTAGAAAAAAATAACTCCAAGAGGGGTTTATTTCAGAAAAACAATGTTTATATTTTTATTATCATATAATAAAGTGATGTATAATTATTCATTTTACATATTTTTCCCTGAACCCCAAATGGGCCATAAATGCCTTGTCAATTAACTTATCATGGCAGGAAATGCAAACAAAATTATTAGCAAGATGGGATGAGCAAATTGTTTTTGGATCTTTCATTTATTAATTGGTTTAACTTTTAAGTGGCAGCAAAAGGACAAGAAACATGAAAATAACCAAAGGTTGAAGCTCCATATGAAATAGGAATTTGAAAATGTCTTGTTCGTTTCATTTCAATCACAAGTCAAGGAAACCTACGGAACATGTATCTAAATGAAGTGGACCTAATTCTATCTAAAAGAGATTGTAGGGTAGATGTGAAGGACAAATGTCCTTCTTTTGTTCTCAAGATCAATGTAACAGTGGGATTTTCCTCAACTTCCATCTGGATTCCTATTCCTCAAGGTAGCTATCAATGTGAATGCTGTTGATGTTGACTGAATTTGGTAAGTGAATTTAATTGTGTACTTGGGGCAAGATATTTGGAATTGAATTTGTTTTTTTGACAATTGGATGGTCATGCTAAATTCAATTTCACCAATTTTTGAGCTCGAGAGATAATTTGAGGTGCAATTCAAAAGACTCCAATAATTTAACTATCCATCGAAAACAACAAGTTTACAAAACTAATGAATCTTTTCGAACTTCGAATCAAATTGAGGCTATATCTCAATGTTCCTGGTGTCGGATGCATTTGGTATGAGAATTTAATTGTACGCTTGGTGCAAGATATTTGGAACTGAATTTGTCTTTCTTATACTTAGCAGTTGGGTGGTCATACAAAATTCGATTTTACCAAATTTCAAGCCTGAGGTTTATCCAAAAGATTCGAATAATTTAATTGTTTATTAAAATAACGTTATTTTGAATAAATTTATAAAAATAATAAAAATATTTGAATTTCGGATCGAATTGGAGCCTTATCGCATCTGCTCTGTATGTTACCATCTTTAGTCTTTCTACACAAAAAATCTACAAAAAAATTTTTAATACTTGAGGTTAATTTGGGTTGATAATAGAAACTTAGGAGAATTTATTATCAACTAGCTAGGGATTACATCATTGTATGCATGGGTATTGGAGGATTTATGTATATATTACATCCTTTATATAAAATAATAAAAGTAAATTTTGATCAAGGTTCTAACTTACAAGTAATTACACATAAACATGAATCTTAATCCCTTTTAGACTATTAATTTTATTATATTATAAATTATCCCTATCTTTTTATTTTTAATATAAGGATGAATCTTTATTTTGTTATATATTAACGAAACCCCTTGAATTTTTCTTGAGATTAACTTAAGATTATTGTAGATGTCTATACATATCTAAGCTTTATTCAATGAACTTACGTGGTCTAAACATAAAATTTTAGCGATGATTAATTTTAATTTATATAAATATACACAAAGTTGGGAGAGGATACTCAAACCATTACATTAAGTAATTGTCATTAATTATCCATTTTTCAATTTTTATAAAACATACAAAGATAATCCAAATGATTGTTTCAAGAAAATATGGCAATTGTAACCAAACTTCATTGTTCCAATTGATAATTATTCCTATATGAGTTGTCTCCAAGAATGATTATTATCAAAGATACAAAGCAATTGAAAATCGCAAAGATCATTCTCAATACTTTTATAAAATTGATCTTATCGTATATACTTTTCTTTTAAATTAATATTTCTGCATCTAAAAAGACTTTGCCTTTCTGGGACCAAGACGACCTTTTTCAATGTATTGCTTAGACTGGTATGAGTTCTTGGAAGACATCAGCCTCTTTCCTCCCAATTTCTAAGACATCACAATCAAGCCAAAGCACTAGCTAGTGACATTATAATTATCGATGAAGATTTTTTTTTTTAAATTCAATCCCTTTTTACAATTAATTTGTAAGAAATAAAATAATTAAAATAAGCAAAATTAACTTTTATTAAAATATTTTCTCACAAATCAAGTTTATTTTAAGTTGTTTACAATATTGATATCTTTTTGAATTAACATCGAAAAAATTATTTTTTTAAAATAATTTTATAATTCGATTCCTTAATTTTATTTATTTCTGGTTCTATAATTAACTCACTTACCATTATATTGCATTGTGAGTGCATCCAAAGCTTATATAAACGGTGGATGAGAATGGTATCTATATATAACTCAACATCATCACCGTGTCTCTTTGCATTCCCTTCTCAACCCTTTTCTGTATTTCACCCCCTTCTTCCTCCACTTTCTTATTGGAGCTCTTATCTTCTTGGCTTCATGTATTACCTAAATATTCTGTCGAAAAGCTGAAACTCTTATTCACTACAGAATTTTGCCGTCCCTTACCTTAAAACTTGCATAATCTTCGTTATATAAAGTTAGACTTAAAGAACTGTCATCCTCAAGAAGAGGTACGTACATATATAGCATAACCATTCTTTTCATTTTTTGATGTGAAATCTTTCTGTCTCGACCAGCTCGGATCAAACAACTGATCACTGATCATTACAGGTTTTGTAAGGAAGTGATCGTTATCAGGACTTGAAACATGTGGAGGCTTAAGATTGCAGATGGCAATGACCCATATCTATATAGTACAAACAACTATGTGGGAAGGCAGACATGGGAGTTCGATCCCCAAGCTGGAACTCCTGAAGAACGAGCTGAGGTTGAAGAAGCTCGACAGAATTTCTACAAGAATCGGTATGAGGTGAAGCCTTGTGGTGACCTTCTATGGCGTTTCCAGGTATACTCATGACAGTATATGATTTAAGTTCTTTCATTCACACATTCATCGGGTTGGATCATCAGGGTAGGAATTCAATGATTACCGGTCACAAATTTTTTACAAGCAACGAAGTTCCAGCAAGCAAGAAAGCTACAAGTATTGACAAAATTGAGAAAAGCTTTACAACATGAATAGTTTGATTTTTGACTAACTATTCACAAGCCTTGCAAATTTAATATTAGTCTAAATATTCTAAAAAACTTTGAAAATGTAAAATTTTATCTTTTTGAAATATATTTTACCATTTTCATTCATTTAATAAAAAATATTACATATATTTCTCAAATTTTAGTTTTTCTTTTGGGTATTCTTAATTCCTTTTCATTTTTTATAATAAAAACATATTGTAGAAATTATATAAAATTAAGTATGAATTACATGGATGTTAGATAATCAATTTCATAACATATAATTAGTTCATAACATATTAAGGAAACCAAGAAAAGTTAATGTTAGAAGAGTGTAACCTTCTTTTTCTACTCTAGGTAAGGCAAAAGTTACTGTTTGCTTGGATATACAGGTACTATTATAAAATGTGCTTAATTATATATTGGTTGAAAGAGACTTCTACTTATATATATCTAACCATGCACTTTCTCATGAAAATTCGGGAAAATAGTATTTCACCTATTTTATTTTTATAAACTAATTGCCTGAGAAAAAAATATTAGAAAAATGTAATACAAGGGTAATTTTTCTTTTTTTTTTCTTTCCTAATATCTACAATTGATTATTTGTTAGAAGTATATTCTTATAAGAAACTAGATGGGCCATGACATAAAGCATAAAAATATAAGACGAGGGTAATTTTCTTTTTTCCTTTTGCTTTATTCCTAATATCTATGATTGGTTATTTATTAATAGTGTAATATTATAAGAAACTAGATGGGCCATGCAAAGCATAAAAGTTGAAACTAGCTTTTCATTAGCACTGAAAGCATTATCTTTTAGCCGTAGAGAATTTCCAAGTCTCTAAACTTTATAAGTATATTTTTTATTCAATAGAATCCATTAAATTATAACTTTATAATAGGAGTGGACCTCCCTTTCAACATACTAAAAATATCGAACCCCAACAGAAATTTAGATTATATGATGTTGAAAATTAAATTAAATTTCTCCAAAACCAAAAAAAAAAGCCAAAACCCAGATGAGAAAAGCTGCCAAATGATTAATTACCATCTACCTTATCTTCATATGTTCATAAAATATGAATTATTCCCTAAAAAACGATGTAACCTAGCCATAAAAAGCCAGTTTCGTGCCACATTAATCTTTGTTTCTCTTATGTTCTGCAATTATATTTAGAAAGAATCAGGCAAGGCATTAGAGAATACCATAAATGTTAGAAAGGAAAGGTGAGAAACCATTTTCTCGATTTGAATTGTAAGATAATGATAATGATGACCTTTAGAGAAAAAGTAGAAGACGGTGTTTTCTCTTTTGATGATGAAGAAAAGGACGAATAACAATATTGAAAGGAAAGTGTGTGGAAATGGGACATATCCCTTAACTCTCTGTGTCTTTTACGAGAATGTGTGTGTGTTATTTCGGTGCAAGTACTAGATCAATTTGCTTGTTTCTGCTTTGAACCCTACACAACAAGCCAATTTCCTTCGTGGTTTCCTTTTCAAAACACCCCATCACTATCCCAATTCTCTTGATTATTTGGTCATATCTAATATGCTTCCATAAGTTCCTAAAAAATCTTAAGTAAAAAACAAAACTACGTTTGTTAAGAATATTCATAATTTTATTAAAATTTTATTCAAAATATCTCATATGAATAATAATATTATTACTGAACTCCAAACTTGCAAAATTTCTATATCGCAACCAATTATTTTGTTACATATTTTGATTACATTACCTAAATTTATGGAAAAGAACTTACGAATTATGTTAAAATTTGTGAATTCTTATGTTTAGAAGAAGAGAAATAAGACAAACTATGCTTCAATATACACATTTTTTAATTGATTATTTTCACTTGTTAAAATCAATCTTCTCTTGCTTTTTGACCCAAAATTTGCAGTTTCTAAGGGAGAAAAATTTCAAGCAGACAATACCACCAGTGAGAGTTGAGAACGGTGAAGAAATCACATATGAAAAGGCCACGGCTGCGTTGAGGAGAGCTGTCCACTTCTTCTCAGCTCTGCAAGCTAGTGATGGCCACTGGCCTGCTGAAAATGCTGGACCCTTGTTCTTCCTTCCTCCTTTGGTGAGACATTTTCTTTTAACGGACCGATTAGATAGCCGGTAGTCGGTTGGTTTCGGTAATCGTTACTATCAAATATGAGAAATTTCATCTAAACGAGATTATATTAATATAATTGTTTTGGATAAGATGATTACTGATAGTTTATAAAAAAATATTGATCCATGTAAATCTTACTACTAATTTTTTTAAAAAATAAAAACACAACCAGAGGGTAATCACAACTTGGTGAAAATGCAGGTCATGTGCATGTACATTACAGGACATCTTAACACTGTATTCCCCGCAGAGCATCGTAAGGAGATCCTTCGATACATCTACTATCATCAGGTGCTTAGTTCTGAAACTTTGTTCCTGGAAAACTGAAGATTGGTAAAATCATTGTCCTACTAGTTAAGCCTTGTTTTGGTTTGCTAACCCAAGTTTCGAACATTTTTCGTAATGAAGAATGAAGATGGTGGTTGGGGACTTCATATTGAGGGTCATAGCACCATGTTCTGTACAGCTCTCAGCTACATTTGCATGCGAATTTTAGGTGAAGGACCTGATGGTGGTCAGGACAATGCTTGTGCAAGAGCAAGGAAGTGGATTCATGACCATGGTAGTGTCACACACATACCATCATGGGGCAAAACTTGGCTTTCGGTAATTATTCTGATCTCATTTTTAGTTTATCAGATTAGTGTTGATGTTTGATGGTAACACTCAAAATCTGCATTTTCTTTTTTCTGCTGTTTTTGCAGATACTTGGTGTGTATGAGTGGTCTGGTAGCAATCCAATGCCTCCAGAATTTTGGATTCTTCCTTCATTCCTTCCTATGCATCCAGGTTAGCCTAGCTTTATATATCCTGAAGTGAACATGACTGTCTCGTGTATATCAGATGTCTAGGGGTTGGCAATAGACCGGATAAGGTCCAGGCCCCATAAAACTCAGGTCTAATTTGAAGCTTGATGGTCGAGTTTTGATCAAGATAAAAAAGCCTAAATCCCATCAGGTTTAAGATTTTTATTCAGGTTTTTAGTCTATAATGTTCTTGTTCATTTTCTGAATTGAATACAGCAAAAATGTGGTGCTACTGCCGGATGGTTTACATGCCAATGTCATATTTATACGGGAAACGTTTCGTTGGCCCCATCACACCTCTCATTCTGCAACTGAGAGAAGAGCTCTTCACTGAACCGTATAATCAGATTAATTGGAAGAACACAAGGCATCAGTGTGCTCCAGTGAGTTGAATGTGATTGACTCACTCCAGTGTTCTTGGATAAAATTCTCTGCAGATGAACTAAAGTCGACTCTTTTAAAATTCTCATCACAGGAGGATATCTACTACCCACATCCATTGATTCAAGACCTGATCTGGGATACTCTCTATATACTCACCGAGCCTCTTCTCACTCGTTGGCCCTTTAACAAATTAGTAAGAAAGAAGGCACTTGAAGTGACAATGAAGCACATACACTATGAAGATGAGAATAGCAGATACATTACAATCGGATGTGTGGAGAAGGTAAATGTGTTTTTTGTGTGGATATAAGGATTATAGTGTTCTTCAATGATGTCTAATTCCAGTTAAACCACTTGAATGTTCACAGGTTTTGTGTATGCTTGCTTGCTGGGTCGAAGATCCGAATGGAAGTTACTTCAAGAAACATCTTGCCAGAATTCCAGACTATCTGTGGGTTGCAGAAGATGGAATGAAAATGCAGGTTTGAATTGCTCCTTCATACCATTTTTAGTGACACTATAATTTCGAATTCGGGTTTCACGGTGTCACTCGCCCTTCATTGTCCTGTTCGAACATCGTACTAGCTGAGGTTTCGGTCTGATACCATTTGTGCATCTTATCATGTTTTTGCAGAGCTTTGGCAGCCAACAGTGGGATACTGGTTTTGCTATTCAGGCCTTGCTGGCTAGTAATATGAATGATGAAATCACTGAGGTGCTTAAGAGAGGACATGACTTCATAAAGAAGTCTCAGGTTTCTCATTCATTTTCCTTCTCATCAACCATTGCTGTGATCTTCATTTCTACTTCAATATAGCTAACCTGATTGATCAAATTTTTTGCAGGTAAAGGACAATCCCTCCGGTGATTTCAAGAGCATGTATAGGCACATATCTAAAGGAGCCTGGACTTTTTCTGATCAAGATCATGGATGGCAAGTCTCTGATTGTACTGCAGAAGGACTTAAGGTATCAGATTGTGTTCAACGATATAACTAAACACCAAGCTTATGTTGTTGAACTATCTCATCATATGCTCATTCCTTTCTCAGTGTTGCCTGCTTTTCTCAAGAATGCCACCAGAAATTTTTGGTGAACACATGAAGCCGGAACGGATGTTCGATACCGTCAATTGCCTCCTTTCCCTACAGGTAGCAACGAACTTATGAGCTTATATGTGTCTGAAATGCACAAAATACAGAAAGAACCCTTTCTAATCTTTTTTGTTTTCCTTTTTGACCTTGCCACAGAGCAAAAATGGAGGTTTAGCAGCTTGGGAGCCAGCAGGAGCTCAAGATTGGTTGGAGGTATGAACTTAAGCACAATTATTTCTATCTAAAGACTACTAATTTTCCAAAATCTTTAAAACACTATTATTTCTCTCTAAAGACTACTGATTTCCAAAATCTTTGTTTCTTCAGCTGCTGAACCCAACAGAGTTCTTCGCTGACATTGTCATTGAGCATGAATATGTGGAATGCACTTCCTCAGCAATCCATGCCTTAGTTATGTTCAAGAAGCTATATCCAGGGCACAGGAGGAAGGAGATTGAACATTTCATTGCCAATGCAGTAGAGTATCTTGAAAGCATTCAAACTCCAGAGGGTGGATGGTACGTTCTCCAATTCCTGAAACGTGCTTGTTTATTCAATCATGAACTTCCTCAGCTTTCCTTTATCAGAAAATGGATTCTTACCTCCAGGTATGGAAATTGGGGAGTTTGTTTCACCTATGGTACGTGGTTTGCTATTGGAGGACTAGCAGCTGCTGGCAAGTGTTACAATAACTGCGAAGCTATGCGTAAAGCTGTCAAGTTTCTTCTCAGGATACAAAAAGATAATGGAGGTTGGGGAGAGAGCTATCTTTCATGTCCTGAGAAGGTCGATCTCTCTATGAGAAAGGACAAAAACCTGTCATTCATTCTTGAAAACCATATTGTACTAACTTTGCAATGGCCTTTAATTACAGAAATATGTACCCCTTGAAGGGAACAGATCAAATTTGGTTCACACTGCATGGGCTATGATGGGTCTGATTCAAGCAGGACAGGTCAGTATTCTTAACAATGGTGATCCTGATTTAGAGGAGAGATTAAGCAGGGTTTGGTGTGTGTATAATATTCTCTTTTTTCTATCTTTCTAAACTGAAACAGATGGATAGAGACCCTACTCCTCTTCACCGTGCAGCGAAGCTGTTGATCAATTCACAGTTGGAAGATGGTGATTTCCCTCAGCAGGTAAAATGACAACGATTCATTCTGAGAATCATTGAGTTTGAAACAAGTAAAGTTCAGGTTTGGCAATAGTCAGGGTCGGGAACAGGATAATTTTTTTACTAAGTTCCAAACCTGACTCAAAAAATTCGATCAGATTTCATGAAAAAAAATTGAGTTCAATGAGAGTTTGAACAAGCAGGTTCAAGATGACAATGAACTGACCTAAAAGTTTGATTTAGTGTGAGAATCATCGAGTTTGCATCAAGTAGATAAGGTTTGGTAATGGCCCGGGCTGGGATTCGGATAACACTCTTTTTGCAGTGGCTCAAAAAGTCCATATCTGATCGGGTTTCAGGAAAGCAAATTTGGGTTCCGTTCAGTTCTGGTCAAGTTCAACATGAGTTTGGGTTAGCAGGTTCAGGATAAGCCCCTGGAGCCTGACTAAAAGTTCCTGTCAATCTAGTTGAGTGACCTGAAGTTAGGCCGGATTAAAAATTGGCCAAAATGACCTGTTTTAGTCAATAAGTATTGATTGAAACAACATCGATTTGGCTAGATTAGGATTAGATCTAACTGATCCCACAAATTCGAACTTAAATAAACTTAAACTTGCTCAATACTAATTTTATGTTTTCCTATCTGTTGACTTCAAATTTGGATTTAGACTCGGGATCGGACAAGCCCTTTCTCTCTTGTTTCCGTAAGATCTCAGCCATCCAATATAATAAATTTGATGGTTGAGATATATTGGGAACAAAGGGAACTCTCCTTTTGGATAGAAAGCTCTTGTTTCCTGATTAAT